>JAOWBU010000300.1:0-30401 GCA_026212405.1 Petrea volubilis
TTATCACATTTATTGGTGTATGATATACCCTGCACAAATTTCATTAATATCAGTGAATGTATTGTGCTTGCATATAACCATTTCTATCAGTCTATAATGACCCCTACATAAATCTCACTATATTTACGAAACTCGAGAAGTGTTGAGAATAATCCCATCTTATTTTGTATGTTATAATGATGGAAAATTATACTGAAGAAGTCATGCGGTGCCCGTTTGGATGGTGTTTTTTGAAAAAAAAATCTTTTCAAATGATGTTTTTTATAGTAGATTTTTTTTAAAGCCAAATAATTTTATTTTTGAATATAATAATTAAAAGTGCAATAAAATGTGCTTTTTATTTGAATCTATTTTGGGGTAACTCTTAAAAAATTCCATTTTTGGCTTCTTTTTTTTTTTAAATCCATTTATACAAAAAAAAAAAAATTGCTCTGAAGTGTTTTTTCTTTTTTCAAAAAATAAGCATTTCTTTTACGAAAAAAAAAAACCCATCTAAACGGGCTCATTATATGAAACATGACTTATTGGGGTAAAATCGTTCAACGTTAATGGGCTTCGTAAACTTACTTACTTCCATTTGGGTTCTAGTTGGTATTTTTAGGCATGTAATATTGTGTTCGAGTCTCATCCATCGTGTAGGTTATTTGTAATATTTGATGGTTATTGAATAATTATTGAAAGCAATATGAGCGATATTCCACAAGCCCCTCCAGAGCAAACCGCTGTCTGTTCCAATGAAGAAGAAGACCTGATTCAACGCTCCACAAAGAAGATCAAGACTACGGGTACCAGTGATGACAACATGGACGAGGAAGAACCGACACAACAAGCAGGCCCCAAAGACAGGGCTCAGACCAGTCGTTCCTACCTGGACTCGCTCCTAGGGAGAGAAAAGAGCAAAGCTGTCAAGTTCACCAAAAATGGACTACTAAACTTGGACAAAGTTAGGGTCATCCAACCAACGGAGGACTTTCCTTTCCCTAAGATCGTACTGGACCCGGAGTATGAGCAACAGATCCGAGCACCTTGGAAGGAAGCGATTATCTTGAGGCTCCTGGGCCGCTCCATAAACTACAATGTACTATCGGCGCGAATTGACAGCATGTGGCGTCTACAGGGGGACTTTGAGCTCATCGATGTCGGCCATGGATGTTTTGTTCTGAAGCTTAACGACAGAGAGAAGGCGGAGTGGATACTCACAGAGGGGCCATGGGTGTTATTCAATCATTACTTGATAGTGCGAAAGTGGTATCCAAACTTCCAACCCTCGAAAGATAAACTCAACACCACCATTGCTTGGGTCCGAGTTCCTGAACTTCCACTGGAATTTTATGAAGAAGACATCGTCTTCTCCATGGCCACTAGTATAGGTACTCCTATTAAAGTGGATCACAATACCTACTGGGCGTCGAGGGGGAAATTTGCTCGTTTCTGCGTCCAGGTTGATCTGGACAAGCCACTCAGAAGCGCAGTTGCAATTGGCGAGGAACTCTTCCCGGTGGAATATGAAAATATGCCTGTTATTTGTTTTGGGTGCGGCATGGTGGGACATCGAACCCCAGACTGCCCTCAAAGAGCCCCCAAAACACCAGAAATGGGAGGTGAACCTCCGCAACAGAACTCCGGCGCACCGGCAATCTCAGAAAGAATTCAATCCGAGAAGTACGGTGATTGGATGCTGGTCAAGAAAAGGTGGCAGAAGCAGCAGCCAAGGCAAAAAGCTGGAACAAGCAGCCGACCTACTACCAGGAACCACTTTGATGTGTTGGGGGATGAGGGACAACAACCTGATATGCAGGAGTATCCTGAAGTGCAGGGACTGAGTAAGTCAGTTTTCACCGAAATAGGGAACCAAGTGTTGGGGTCTCTGCCCCATGCAAAAAGCAGGAAAATGGGTACCCAAAATGGCATGCAAAAGCAAACAAAAAAAAGAGTACACCAACCTAACCCTACTGGAAGACCTACCCCGCAGTTGCACCAAAATGACAAGTTGACTCTTACCTCCCAGGCCCGAAAAATGACAACTGTTCACGAGAAAGACTTGGTTGAGGTCCCGATCGCCAGCCAACGTCAAATCTCCCCCCAGCAACACCCAACGGCTCCAAATCCGAATCTCGGTTTGAATGACCTGCAACATGACGAGTTTCCTGGGCAACACTGTGGAAAAAAAGGAGGTATCAATCTGGCCAGTGGCGGTGAACGTCTTGACAGTGGTGGTGGACCCACTTATACAACCATCCGGGAGGAAACTTACACCGATACATCTTTTGGGCGGACGGGTGAAAGAGAATATCCGGATACACCATTCGACTCAAAAATGGAGGACATGCTGGTCGGAGATATTGATCAACAAACTATTGATAACATGCAGGATTCCACAGAGAACGCTTCTTGCGATCCACCTCTTCTGGACCTCACAAGGTAAGCATCGCTTATCACCTTTCGTCCCCCTTCTGAGTCAATTTCTCATGAAAGTACTTTCGTGGAACTGCCAAGGGACTGGGAATGCTCATTTTCGTCGACACTTTCGAGAAATTATTCGGGAGCACGATCCCGACGTGATTTTCCTTTTTGAAACCAAGGTTTCGGAACAGCAAGCAATGGTGATTTCTGAGAGGTTGGGATTCACCAACGTTTGTAGAGCACCTGCAGTGGGCCGTAGAGGGGGCATTTGGCTCCTATGGAATGAAGCTCACATCCAACTGCAGATCTTGGGCAGGTCCGAGCAGGCTATCCATGCACTGATCAATCTACGATCCAGTGAGGGTTGGCTTTGCTTGGCATTTATGCTAGCCCGGATGCGGGGATGCGGGATGAATTGTGGAATGATTTGGACCGGCTAAGTAACACAACACATAAACCATGGCTGCTAACGGGGGACTTCAATGATATAGCGAGTGTCGCTGAGAAAAAAGGAAGGACACCGGCTCATTGGACCCGTTGCACTAGACTATTAGATGGCATGCAGCGGTGCAATCTCAGTGACCTTGGAGCGCAGGGGCCAAGGCTCACGTGGACCAACAAGAGAGAGGGCATCCAGAACACACAAGCCCGGCTCGATCGAGCCTTAGCTAACTCAGACTGGCGAATAAAATTTCCAGAGGCGCTGGTCCGTGTACTCCCTAGGACACACTCGGATCACAATCCACTACTGACGTTGTGCAACGGCATGGGCAGCCGCATCAGCAACAGACCATTTCGATTCGAATTAGCGTGGACCATGCATCCAGGGTGTGTTAACGCTGTTGCATCAGTGTGGGAATCAGAAGGAGTCATGATTGAAGCTTTAAACAAACTGCCCAAAGCGATGAAGGAATGGAACTGCAAGGAGTTTGGGAACATTTTCCATCGAAAGAGAACCTTGCTCAACAGAATCAATGGTATTCAAAAGATACTTGCAGTTAAGGACGCCCCGCACCTCATCGACTTGGAAAAAAATTTGTTGCGCGAATACAACAACACACTTCAGCAAGAGGAGGCACTGTGGTACCAGAAATCGAGGGTTAAATGGCTTTCCTTTGGTGACAAGAATACCAGATTTTTTCACCTCTCCACCATTGCTCGACGACGAAAGAACAAGATTGATACCTTGATGATTGAGGGTACGTGGCAAACTGATCAGCAGGCAATTAAACAACATGTCAAGGCATATTTCAGCTCACTCTTTGAGGGTGGACCAGCCTTGCCAAATGTGAATTTACACAAGAGCTCTCTACAGAGGGCTCTAACGGATGAACAAAGACATGCATTAGAGCAAACACCGACCAAAGACGAAGTATGGACGGTGTTCGAGTCGATGCACCCATACAAATCACCGGGGCCGGACGGATGTCAAGCATTCTTCTATCACAAGTTCTGGAATATTGTTGGCGATTCGGTGACTGAGTTTCTTCAATCCTGCTTTTCTCGTGAGAAAGTCCCGCCTTCGATTGGTGACTCTTTCATTGTATTAATTCCCAAAGTCCACCAGCCTAGTACAGTTTCGGAGTTTCGCCCTATAGCCCTATGCAATGTGATTCTCAAAGCTGTTACGAAGACGCTGGTGCTCCGGTTGAAGCCATTCATCACCGAACTGATTGGACAGTGGCAAAACAGCTTTATACCTGGCCGGGGTACACAAGACAATATTCTCGTGGTCCAGGAGCTCTTCCACTCGATTAATAAGTCACGAAGCAAAACGGGGGGAATGATCATCAAGCTGGATCTCGAGAAGGCATACGACAAAATCCGCTGGGATTTTCTGCAACAGACACTCCTTTACTTCAATTTCCCGAGAAGTATTATCAACTTGATCATGAGTTGCGTGACATGCATCCAACCGCGCATTCTTTGGAACGGGGAGCCTATGGACCCATTCGATACAAAATGCGGTATACGACAAGGGGATCCAATCTCCCCCTATCTCTTTGTGCTTTGCATGGAGCGACTGGCATATTTAATTGAAGAGGCGGTCAACTCCAAGCAATGGAAACCAACATCGATGTGTCGGGGGGGACTATCCTTATCACATATCTTATTTGCGGATGATATTATTCTCACAGGGAAGTCGAGTAACAGAAATGCAAGGGCGATCAAACAAGTCATCGACACTTTCAGTGAAGCATCGGGCCTCAAAGTGAATCTTACTAAATCCAAGGTGCTTCTTGCTCCTTGTGTTCCAACTGACGTGAGGCGGGAAATCTGCACTACGTTGGGAGTGGCGAGCACAAATAACTTGGGGAAATATTTGGGCATTAGAGTGGTGAAAGGGAGAAGTTACGCAACAGCCCTATCGGAGCTTGTAGACCGCGTCCGAAACAAGCTCTCAGCATGGAAAACGTCTAATCTGAACTTGGCAGGGCGCACTACACTGGTCAAGTCTGTCATGGCATCGATTCCAGTTTACGCCATGCAAACTAACTGGATTCCAACAAAAGTGTGCAGCCACCTTGATCGCCTCAACCGAAATTTTCTATGGGGTGGTACCGAACAAGGAAGGAAAGTACACCTTGTGGGGTGGAGCAAGGTTATCCGACCTAAACTTGAAGGAGGTTTGGCTATCAGAGAGGCCCGAAAAATGAATATAGCTTTATTAAGCAAGGTCGGATGGCGGGTGCTTAACGACGCTTCTTGCACATGGGTGAAAATCTTTAAACAAAAGTATCTCAAAGGGGATGATCTGCTTGTTCACAAGCCCAAGTCGGGGTCGTCCAGGACATGGAAGGGGGTCGTTCATAGTATCAAGTCGATGGAAGGGATGATAGGTTGGCGAATAGGAAAAGGGGACGCCATCTCGTTTTGGTATGATAGGTGGCTTGGACGCAGCAAAGTGTGTGAACTTGTTGAGGGAGATATTGCAAGGGAAGAGGCCTTACTCATGGTGGCGGATTTGTTACAGCCCGGTGGTGGAGGAGGGTGGAATATCAACACTCTTAGGACACCACTTCCCTCCCATGTCCAAGAGAAAATTAAAAGCATACCCCTTTCGTGCACAAGTCAAGCCAGAGACATCAGGATTTGGAAGGGAACACAGGATGGGAAATTCACGTGTCGATCGGCATATGCTCACTTAGTCTCGGAGACGACGGCCACAACGCTACCCTCAGGGTCGTGGGGATGGATTTGGAAGTTATATTGCCCAGAAAAATTCAAATTCCTGTTGTGGTTATGTAACCACAAAAGCTTGTTAACCAATTCACTACGTTGTACAAGAAACCTTTCATTGGATGATGCTTGTCCCCTTTGCCCGGGAGTTCGGGAAGATGAATTGCATATTTTTTTGAGGTGTCCGAGAGCAGCAAAAGTTTGGGAGTTCATCATCTCTCCCACTCAGCACATGGAGTTCCTGCAAATTGGCGATGAGCATTGGTTTAAAAATAACATCGTGGCTAAGTTCAGGAATATCTTGCTTCCGGAATGTAGATGGAGTATGGTGTTCTTAACTACTCTGTGGTCAATCTGGCTGGCAAGAAACAAGTTCATTTTCAGAGGACAAAGAGAAGAGACGAGAGGGACAATTAACTCCATCAGAAGACTTCTCGTGGATATGCTCATATCCTACCCGGATAAATCTCCACGGCAAAAACAAGCTCTCACAGCGGCTAAATGGCAGAAGCCAACGCCGGGATGGGTTAAACTTAATACGGATGGCAGTGTCCTCCATGATCGATGCTCGGGAGCTGCCGGTGGACTAGTTAGGGATCACCTTGGTCATTGGAGCTTTGGCTTCTCAATGAAACTGGGGGAAGTGTCAGTTACAGTGGCTGAACTCCTGGGGCTCCGTCAGGGTCTTCTGCTTGCATGGGAGAGGAGATTTGAGAAGGTGGAAGTCGAACTCGACTCGGACGTGGTCCTCAAACTTGTTCACTCAGCGGACACTAGTGTTCATCCCCTTGGGTTACTCGTTGAAGACTGCCGAAGGCTGGTACGAATGCCTTGGACCATCACTATGCATCATGTGCGAAGGTCAAGTAACGCTTGTGCAGATGCCCTCGCGCGCTTGGGACACAGTTTGGATAAAGCCTTGGTCTGTTGGGAAGCACCACCTTGTGGAGTGATCCGTGATTTGATCACTGAAGATCTGGCTATGTAATAGCCGTTGAGCTTCATAAACCAAAAAAAAGAATAATTATTGAAATTTACTAACGTATGATGCAACTTGTAATTATCGAATTTTATAAAAAAAGAAAGTAAAAGAAACAAAGAAAGGTAAGCTCAAGATGATCACATCATATGTTTTATCTACGTTGCATGAAGTACAAACACGATACGAAATTTTTAAAATTTTATGACACAAGACCATTTAGATAAATATCTTTATATTAGTATAGTGATAATATGATATAATATGCATATAATTACATATTTAGATATACTAGTAATATTAGCACACTCGATACGTGTGAATAATAAAAAAAATAATTTAATTTAATGACTTATTGATTTTTTTTTTTGTAGTATATGTACTAAATATTTTTAATTGTTTTAATAGAATTATAAGATTACTAATAAGTAAACAAAAAATAATTTAAAATAAAGAAAACAATTAAAAATATATATTTAAAATGATATTGAAGAGTAATAGGAGATCAAATAAGATAGAGAGAGAGGGGAAGCGAAAATAAAAAGAAAGTGTAAGAGGAGAGCGAAAGTTAAAAAAAAGAAATTGATAGACCCAAAAAAAAAAAACAGATCAAATGTAGTTATTGAAAGATGTTGCTCCTTCATATAATAAGATAGATAATAAGTGTAAGATTGATATATATATTTGTCTTAACCATCTGGTTCCGACCTATTGATCAACTAATCCGGATCGGATACTGCAAAGCCCATTATGGAGGCGACTCTCCCAACCTAATTGCTTTATTCACAACCACAGGATTCGAACTCTGGATGTTGTTTAAGGGATTTAGCGCCTCATTTCGCCAGACCAACTGACAGTTGGTGTAAGATTGATATACGTGTATTGATACAAGTGCGAAAAAATAGAAGCTCATATTGGTAATTGTATCACAATTATTTTTTTCATAATCTATGAACTATCTAAATTAAAAATAAAAGAGAGTTTCAATTTTCATAAAACAAATATAACAACAAAAATAAATTGTTGGATGAAACAACAATCTTTTTCAAATATCTTTAAAAATTTTAATTATAATTATCATGTTATAATTGAAATGCTAACAAAATATGTGGGACAAAAATTCCACACGACAAAAAAGTGTCGAACACATTATTGATAATGTGTTCGATACGCCATTAGAAAATACTGAATTTATTTAGTTTATGGACAAGGCGCATTGTACATCGGACACATATTAGGAGAGTACCATAGGAGGGTCATGTTCGACACATCGTGACTTTAAATTTGAAAGTGGGTTTTAATTTTGAAAGTGGCCGTGTATTATAGAGTCCAACATATCATTATACCACTATAAAATCCCATCCTAATTTGGGCTTTGTAATTTATGTACCCAAAACGAAAATTTGGGCTTTAAAACTCCAATTCAACCATAAAAATCTACCATGAATTGGATTTCAGAGTTACCCAACCCACACTGTGTGTATTTACTACTTATTAGTGAGTAAGTTTTATCAACCATGAATAACTGAACATTGTTTAGACAGGATAAAATTGTTTACTTCTTCAATTACATTCTTATAAAATTTTCGCATTTATTCCTTTTTAGTGTATCAAAAAGTTTGAAAATTTATGTGCATCAGCTTTTTCATTGTACTATTGTCGAAGAAAATATAATTATCATAAATGTTACCAACTTACTACCCTGGGTTTTTGTGGCCAGAAGACAACAATCATCTTTAAGATCCCATTTGGATGTGTTTAAAAAAAGAATTTTTTTAATATTGCTTTTTATAATAGAATTTTTTGAAGCTAAATTATTTTGTGTTTGGATATAATAATTAAAAATATTTTAAATAATGCTTTTATGTGAAGTTATTCTGACATAAATTCTAAAGAAAGCTATGTTTGTTTTTTTCCTAGCTTTTTTTTTTAAATAAAAAAAGCCCCATCCAAAACACACACACACACACACACACACATATATATTTTAAGAGTCAATAGCATTTTACTATCCTGTGTTATTCAAAAAAAACAAAAAAACCCCCATGAAAAAAAAATTACTTTAAAGAACCTTATAATTTTCAAAACTTGCATAAAATACCCTCTTGAGTTACACGCGCATTGACCGCAAAAATTCATGTATATTAACCCTTGAAATTACTATTTTATCCTTACATTTAATTTTATTCATATTTCATATATTTTTCTTTTTTCTTATTAAAC
Source organism: Petrea volubilis (assembly GCA_026212405.1). NCBI lineage: Eukaryota > Viridiplantae > Streptophyta > Magnoliopsida > Lamiales > Verbenaceae > Petrea > Petrea volubilis. The sequence continues at coordinate 8,786 of JAOWBU010000300.1, forward strand.
ACAAAATAAAAACTTAACCCTAAAAACCCACCCCCACCCCAACCCTAACACCCAAAAATCAGCCACCATAGTTCCCTCCCCCCCCCCCCCAGCCGCGACCAGTGGCGACCGCCACCACCACACCGTCGTCGTCCCCCTCGTTCTTTTTTTCTTCACGCTACTTCCGCCGCTGCGACACCCAGTACATCGCCACCATGCAACCCTCTCCCTCTCACGTCGCCACCAGCTATCACCACCACCAAAGTCCCACCACGCCACCGCCATCCTCTCCTCTCTTTCCCCTCATGCCACCATCAGTGACTCCTCATTCCTCCACTTCTTCATGCCGCCACCGCCACTACCGAAGCCCCACCATGTCGTCGCCATCCTTCTTCTTCTTCATGCCACCGCCACCACAGCCCTACACTGCGCCACCACCCTCGATTTCCCCCTCCTCTAGCGTCGTAGTAGAATTTACAGGTAGGGTTTCGGTGATAGAGGGGAATCGAACGGGTTGTAGATTTGCTTTCCTCCTTCCCTCTTGTGCCACCAGATTTGGTGGTGATGGTATTCTTCTCATGGTGAAATTTTGGTAAGTTAGGGGCGAAATTGAATGGGAAAAGGTAGTTTGTTAATTTAAATTAAGTTAGGGGTTTTGCTTAGGATATCGAGAGAAGTGAAATGGTGTGAATATAGTGAATGCCGGCACCGGCCGGCGGTGATAGGCGGCGGCGGCGGCTAGTGACGATAGTGGTGGGGGTTAGTGACTATGTATAAGGAGGGCAAAATAGTCTTTTCATGTTTATTTGATTAAAAATCAACCCTGAGGTGCAGTGAGCAAATTTTGAGAAATACGAGGTTTTTTAAGGTAATATTTTTTTTGAGGATTTTTTTTGTTTATTAGGTATAATACATGAATGTCGTGTGCATTTCTCCCTATATTTTAATCTCTGGAGTGCTTTTTTTTTTCAAACATGTTCTAAATTGGGATCAGGCTTGAAGATCTTCATTTACAAAATATAAATATGGTTCTATTTTCTAGGTTTGAAAATTGAAATATAAACTCGTTACTATTGTCTAGGTTTGAAAATTGTTATTCTTTTTCTTTTGGCATAAAGTCAAATTGTTGAAATTTGAAATAGCTTATCATATTAAAATCTAACTTTTAATGTTATTAAATTCACCTGAGATTCACACGACAGAAAAATTCCCGTCACCTCTTAATGGTTCACCATTTTTGAAGAAACGGGCAATTGATTACCAAATTACACAATTGGTCCTTTTAAAATCATAAAATTGTATGGAACTGACACCTGTTTAGTGTCGAAAAATTAAGAAAGTTGACTCTTCTCATAAAAATTGAGAAGTTACAAATAAAATATTGACAGTGGAAAATAATATTAAACAAAATTAATTATTATTTAATAATTTAATACGAGGCATAGCATCTCGATAATTACATTATCTTTCTTGTTCATTTAATGGTTGCATTGACGGGCGCGTGGTTTCTCCTTGTAAGAAGGTGTGTGGAAGATGTCTGTTTTTTCCTCGTAGCAACTTTGCTCTTCTATATTTTAATTAAAAAAATTGTTCCTGCATATTATTAAATCGCACGATTACCAAAGTTCCTTATTCTATATATCCGATATTTTTTTACACATCTATTTATTCCTCTCTCTCTCTCTCTCTCTATATATATATATATATATATTGCAACAATTGATGTGACTGCACCTAAATATGAGCAAAAATTCAAAATTAACTATGTCAATGTCAGTGACTAGTGGTAACTTCTAATTACTGATCAATGATACCAACATTACACTACAAAAATAATATTTATCGAATATCAAGATTATTATTATTATGTCGGTACACATTTAGACCAACTTAACAACTAAAAAATATCATTGTAAAGGGAAATTGGCACATTGCATCTTCTAAATATATTTAATTAGTATTATATATCCTAAAATTTAAATTTTAATATTTTGTATTTTTAAAAATATATTAATTTAGCATTTTGCATCCTCTACCTATTCCCATTAAAAATTTTTACTGAAAATAATATTTCGATCAAAATTAAAAAATCTCTAAAATTCAGAATGTAATTTGAAAATCAAAAGATAATCTTATAATTTGAAAATTTGGCCTAAATATTACCAATAATTACCCTAAATTTAATACCCTCACTAGTAAAAAATTGATTCAATTTGGTAAGATCATGGTTGCTATCACTTAAAAAAAACCTCATAACCTCGAGAAATAAGATTATCATTGAATGATAATGATTCGAATTTGTGTATAATAGTGCATAGTTTAATAAAAAAATCAAAAAAAAGTATCAAAAAAGAAATATTTTATGGAATGTTCTCAATGTGAAATTCCTCTTTGTTGTCAACACATCTTCTTTTAATATTTTCGTATTTGTTTATTATCTATTTTCAATAGTCAAGATTTTTCAATTGGTTGCTAGAAATTAAGTGAAAAGTTGATGAAGAGATATTGAAAAATACTCAAGCCGTCAAGATGAGTTCCTTTGCAATTTATTTTTCTCTAATTTTTTTGTATTGTATTCTAATTTTTATGAAGAAGTCGATGTTCAATTTGTTACTTTATTTATTTAATTTTATATAAGATATCAAATTTTCCCTTTTAATTTTGACCGGAATATTAATTCCAGTGAAAAATTTTAATGGGAATGAATAAGGGTGCAAAGTGCCAAGTTAATATATTTTTGAGGCTACAAAATACCAAAATTTCAATTTTAGAATATATACTACCGATTAAGTATGCTTAAAGAATGCAACGCTAAGTATCCAATTGTAAAAGTTAGTTTTGAAAGCTTATCCTCGTAACTTGTTCTTGACCTATAAGAACTTTATTTATATTTTGACTTTTTCATGAATTCACTTAAAAATTTCCGGAAAGCACTGCAAAAAGATCAATAAAGAAAGAAATAAAAATTGTTGCACCGAGGGCATAGTCTAAAAGTATACATTTTTTCTCTTTTGATGAGTAAAAATATACATTTTCACTTACCATGGAATAAGTTAGTTTGATTGAATTACATCAAGATTAAGTGTTTGCCCCCCCTTTTCTTTCATTTTTTACTGGATCCATTGATGCAGACAAAAAAAAGAATTTCAACATCAGATTTTGATCGACGTAATTCAAATAAAGATGATTCAAATTATAATATAGTCCAAGAAATTAATGAAGTTAATCCAAGAATTATATTGTCGTCAAATAAGACAAGAGAGAAACTTGGAATCATGTGAAGGAAAAGTAATGTGAGGAGCTTGTTTAGGGTTTGTAAAAACCACCCTCGAAATTAGCTTCATATTTTTTCTACAGTTAATTTCTTGTCAGATTCCCATTAATTTCTTGGTCCCCGCGATGAGCTTCAATGCTATCCCATTTCTAGTTCTGTATATATGTAGTGTGTAATATATATTTATTTATTTATAAAAAAAATGGCAACAAATTATATTATATTTTAATTATTTTTTTTTTATACAATCATCTTGGGACACCCTATAAATGTCAATTGAAAAAAAAATTCTAATATGTCTTCTCTCTTTTCGAAAAATATTTTTTCTTGGTCTACAAGAGTTGTTAGTGCACGAAAATTTGATGTGAAATTGATTTGAGTTTCAAAAATGGCTGTGGGGAACAAAATGAATGTACACACTGTGAACTTTGCCATTATGATAAAAATAATTTTTGATTCGGCATAAATATTAAATACTTCATAGAAAATAAATGGAATATCAGATTGGGACAACTTAAAAATAAGAGGGTGATGGTCCAAATTGGAAGGTTCTTTCCATTTCATGGGGTTAATTGAAAATTTAGAGAAACAAATTAAAATGGAGAAAATAAATTTGCGAGTATCTAAAGTAGTGCTGCGATGACAATTTGCAAGTTAATTAATTGCCGGTCCACATCATTAATTACCTCGTGAAGAGATATGCGAAATTGTTTGTATCAAAGTTTGCATTGTATTTTGGGGCCCAAAGACCATTATGTGTGTGTGTGAGTGTGTATTCACGTGAATGTTTGCCTAACAAACATTCACGTTGAGCTCCTCCTTTTTAGAATTGGGTTTTCATACATATATATACATATATATATATATATATAAAGGGTTTTCATATTGTTGAATTTACTTATTAAATCAATGATAAGGAAGCTTCACAATTGAAGAAGACGTGATAGACTTTATTATTAACCAATCACATATGTTGGCGGCAGTCAATACTTTGAAATATATACAGACATACATTTGTATTCTTTATTTTATGGTGATTATTGTCGGTTGAAATAGTACTAGCTAGAATACTTATATTTGCAATACAGTCAATTAATTGCAAGACGATTATATAAGCTATTTTTTTTGATGAATTAAGTTGAAAATGATCAATTCTGGATTGCATTTCTACTCAATGGAATTTGATATAACGTGTAATTTGGGCTCTCGGTAGCATGAGACCAAGGAAAGTGTTACAAATTGCCAAATACATATATATCCTAAAAACTGGAGGAAAAAAATACGCAAATACAGTCACTCTAGATTTGCAATACTTTATTGTCACACTCATGATTCAACATTTGATGCAGGAGTTTAGAAATAAAAATTTATGCATGCATGATTGGGAAATCGATCCCAAAAACCTTTGAATCTTGGAGCATCACTTTCACCAATTAACTTAGATCTTTATCGCCTTTTTAAATCAAATTTAATCATTTAAAATTAAGGAATTAAAGTTTTCCAAGCTTGCTCATATTGATTTACATATTTCCACTCCTTATACAAAACGACATACATATCAGTATATTATGGGAAATTCAAGCCCAAACCCGATTCAATCAAACCAGTGTTAATCACATGGCGAGTGTTTTACACTTGCCCCTGTGAATGGTCGATAATTAAGAGAGAGTGACCAATTATTTGGTAAATGCAATACACTTAACATATAATTTGTCAGATTTGGGTAAAAAAATTTCATATATCACCCACAAGGAGGCTACCTTTTCCTTTTTTTTTTAGGTAAGTATATGATAATATGCCGCGTCTACATCACAGTGAAAAATCAAAAGCTATATACTCTTTGAAAAACAGATAATTAGCACTTAGTTAATTTTATTGTTCGAACTGCATAAGTAAACGCTCTAGTAATAACAATTTTTATTCACTACATAATGTCCAAACACATGCTTTAGGTGCCCTCTCCGTCAAACTCCAAGGTTGCTAAAAGTTTCATCTTCATCTGAGATAACATAATTAAATTAATCGCTTCAAATACTTTATTCATCTAATCTTGCAGTTAAATAGTAATAATAGATTAAAGTCGTCGATCTGTTTGTTCATACAGTAGTGATCTTGAGCCATTATAAATACACAATCTAGCTATTCCCATTCTCTCCACCACATTTTAATTCTAAACTCCACAAACACTTTTCCTCTAAGTTTGAGACTTTTCTTGTCAAGCTTTCTTGGTTTTAATTAATAATGGGTGGTGGGACTAATTCACCGTGCGCTTCGTGCAAATTACTGAGGCGGCGCTGCGCCAAGGACTGCGTGTTTGCGCCTTACTTCCCCTCCGATGACCCTCACAAGTTCGCCATTGTTCACAAGGTTTTTGGCGCTAGCAATATCAGCAAGATGTTGCAGGTTCTCTCTCTCTCTCTCTCTCTCTCTCTCTCTCTCTCTCTCCGTATGGTATATATTCATAATTGCCAACAAGTTCCACTACATATGTTATTGCAGGAGCTGCCGTTGCATCAAAGGGCAGATGCGGTTAGCAGTCTAGTATACGAGGCGAACGCGAGAGTGAGAGATCCGGTATACGGGTGCGTGGGGGCAATATCGTACCTCCAAAACCAAGTGTCGCAGCTTCAAATGCAGCTGGCCGTGGCTCAGGCCGAGATACTTTGCATTCAGATGCAACAACCAGATCATCAGCTTCTTCTGCCAAACAGTCCGCTATTCCTTGACGAGGAGGCTGCAGATCATGATGATGATAAATCATCGTATTGTCTACAGAATAATAGCCTGCCTCAAGCTTTGTTCAACCTTGCCTCGTCTAACAACGGCGCTGTAATATATGACTCTTTCAAGAAAGAGTCGTCTCCTTATGGCCATGATATGGTTTCTTAATCAGTCCAATGATCTCATCATGTTCTCATAGTTAAATATTCTAATCTCTCTCTCTCTTAAATCATTCTTTGCGTTAATTCGTGCTAACCATTTTTCTTCTTGTTACACTATAATTAATCAATGCATGATATATGTACAAAATAAAACATGATCAGTACAGAAATTAACTAAACACTGGTATATAATTTAATTTTCTTGGTTTTGATTGACTTCTGGGTGTTCCTATGCCAATATATGCAATATCCTGTCTTAAATCAAGAAATCAAGAAAAAATTGAATTTTTATAAGGTTGGTTCAAGAACTTAAGTGCAACTAAATATAGAATATTCTTCTTGGACAAGTTGATTGTAGTTCAATTTCAAATTGCACTCAGTGAGTTCGGAAGCATAACTCTCGCATCCAACGGATTCATGGGCCTGGAGCATGAGTCCATATATGTGCAAGTGTGCGTATGTTTATTTGTTTGTTTGTAAGTGTGTATGTATGTATGTGTATATGTGTGTTTGTGTGTGTATATACATGTATATCACCAGCTATTCTAACAATCTAGGACCATTATTTCCCTTCACACCTAATAATTAATTAATGTATAAATGGAACTTTTTAGCCAGAGCGAGAGATAGGACAAAAACACACATTAATTAATATGAAAAAACCTAAACGTAATTTTAGTATAAAAAAGGTGATTAGAGTGGGGCTTGAAGTCTGAAAACAAGGGTAAGATGATAAGTCAACCCTAGCATGTGGAACAATTGGAAAAATGTAATAAAAAACAAAACATTTCAAATGTATGAAACAATTAACGAGGTTCTCCTACCATATAATTAAATTAATTAACATTAAAGTACAATTTAGGGCAAAGGGCGGTGCCTTCAAACATATTATAACAAACTTTTAACATGCAATATATACCATTTCGTGTCTTAGGTAAATGAACAAGAGACCAATAAAAAGTACAGACTCGAAAGGAAACGAATGATGTTTTATTAAATTATATACTCTGTACAACGTTGTAGCAATTCTTTCTGATTAACTAGTTCACGTGGGGAGGCAGTGCAAGGAAGTGCTTAGTTCATGGGACAAGTACATTAACAAGGACTACAAAAATAATTTGATCAGATCTTGCATTGCTATGCAAGTCTACTAAGTGAAATATTTTATAATACAACTGATATGTATTTTATAGAGAAATTAATTATAAACAAATATAATAATACTTGATACGTGATTGATTCGACATGCGGCTAAAAGATAAAGAAAATATTTACAACTGATCATACGTGTCCAATTCATTTTCATGTATATCCAGTTACCTAAATAATTATCATTGTTTCGACACACACACACAACCAAAAAAAGTCTTTAGAATGGCCTCAACTGAATAAGATTCCTACCTAATCACTTTTCGTTTGTCTGATGTAGAAGCATTAATTTTTCCTAGTCAAGTCTATATATGGAACTTTCTTAATTACTACCACTAATGATTCACATGATCTTGTTTTATTAATTGATAGCCGCCATATATGGATAGAGCCAAGGGGTTGGAAGGGTTTTCCCTCAAATTCATATCGAACTAAAATTTATCTGTATATTTTATGAAAATTTTGACCTCACCCCCGAACAAATTTTTTTTTACTGTCTCTGTATCTAGTGTCACTTCAGATTTATGTAGGTAATAATCTGCAAGAACTTCAATGCATATTAAAAATATTAGTTGAGATATATATTAAAGAAAAACAATCTCTAATATATTATATTAATTTTTATAATATTACCCTTTTAACAATAATAGAATTATGTATGTGTTATCACAACTAACACTAGTTAAATGTCCCGTGTTGGTAATATATTTCTACCCACACACCAACAACCAGAAGTCTGCCACAAAGAAGCTCATTTACAAAGAGAAGATGCATAGAATGCGCATTTTCAAACTCATGTTTAACGATGAGGGAAAAGACCTAGTTGAGAACAAGAAAAAAACCTGTGCCTGAAGTTAACAGGGAGATTGCTGAATTATTTCCTTCTTTTTTCTTTTTTTTTTTCTTTTTTTTGGCCCTTTTTTGAGTTATCATTGTCAAAGTATAACATAATTGATCATAGTTTTTGCCACTTTTTCAATTGTAACAATATTATTATAATAATATAAAAGTTCTAGGCAATAGGGATTAACGATTTGCTTTTTGGGATCCTATTGGGCCGTCGCAACTTGACGAAGTACCCAATAGGCAATTTGATGTAACTAGCCAAGGTCACGTGCCCCGTGGAGAAGGTAACAAAAAGTGGGTCGACTAAGTTGAATTTAGTTTAAGCCAAATGTTAAAAGGACAAATAATATTTGCGTTTCATCTTTGCGTTTGTGTGTGTGTGTGTTTTCATCTATCAACCTCGATTTTTGCATCATTATTATGTTGTAAGAAATTTGTTTGGAACCCTTTTTCTCCTTTGAGGGCTCGAGGCTTATGCTATATCCCTCAAAAACTGATGTTTTTGGTCATTTTTTCACACCCTTGTTCCCTCCCTTTTTACCAATTTCTAACTTATTCTTGCGTGTGAATTTGTGCTCATATCATAAAGTATAACACACACACACACACACAAACACAAATATTCTTCAAAAACTGTATTTTGCTTTGTAGGCTACCTTCACAGTTCGAGGTACTTAAGAATTATTGATTCCAATAATAGATCAAATAATTATTTTCACATAGAAAGAACATAAACCAGATGAAAAAGAATGACATAACTCAAAGATTAATAATAAATTTCGGATAATAAAGAAGATCAGATGAAACCATCTTGCCACATAAATTTGACGATTGCTATTCCTATCAAAATATGTACATCGAAAATGTTCAAATGTTGCGTTCTTGAGAGGTTGTTTTCACGTTAACTGTCACGTCATTGCTGGCTCGATCAACTCAGACAAAATCATGCCTGAAAATTTTCATTCTTGTAAAGGGAAAGTACATACAAAAAGGAAACAATTTGCCATCATTCCAAGCAAACTTTGGCTACAGATAGTTAGCAGTTCAAGGAGAAGAACTGGCACCAAGGCCTCCATGAGGCGAGCTGATCTCAATCCCGACAAAGATTGTACATCCAGCCAATCCCACCACCTGTTTGCTCATGAAATGCACTTCACCACTATGCTGTAACAGGATCGTGGGCTATAAGGTTATATACTTTGACGATATCAATATTTTACTTTATGGCATCTTCATCGTATGCACATCCAGTGGCCCATGCACCCATTTGGGACATTTGCAGTATATTTAACCTGTTAACTCAACTTACCTTCCCTTCAGCAAGTCTTAAAGCAGATCCTCTGTTCCAGTTAATTTTGCAAACTCATTTTCATCTATCCTGCCTTTTTTCAGCTTCTTCAGTAAGCGATACTCACGGTCTAGCTCATCTGCATCTTCTGTTGATTGTTCAGCACGTCTCTGTCGGGCTGTTTTCTTCCTCATGACCGTGGTTGAAGCATTTGGAACTGGTTTACTCTTCTGCTGCTTTTGCTCTTTCGCAGCTTGTCTTGCTTTCAGGTTTTTCTTTCTTTGTTTCTCCCGAGATTTATCCCTGGATTAAGTTTGAAATAAACCTAAGCACTGGCTGGATATGAGCATAAAAAATCTAAAATGCGATGAGCTAAGCAGCCATACACATTCTACAGTTTTGATTGAATTGCACAGTTGCTCAATGGTATATGCGATCCAAAGCAACAAAAATGGCATTAATGTAAAATAAGGAATTCATGAGAAATTTGAGCACCAAAATCCAGTCGCATATAGAATTTAAATAAGAATAATATTTGAAAAATACTTACTTGTATTTGATATCCTCCAGGTTTATGTCTTCAACTGGAATAAAACCTTCAGTAGAAAGAGAATGGTGCTTTACTTCAGGCATCGCAGGGAGCTGCAGCAAACCATACCCCATACCCAACTTCCCAATTTCAAGTTCTTTCCACCTGTACATTAAAAAAATAATAATAATTAAAAATAAATCGATAAATAAATAAAAAATCATCAAAACCAAAATAATGAACAAATGACTTTTCGGATCATATGACAAGTCTTACAACCTGAAGATAAAAGAACAGTGATGCTCTTTATAAGCACGAACATAAGATACAAAAGCCCTGAGTCCTTTCTCCATAATGTCACGATCTTTTTTTGCAGCCAAACGTACCTGGAAAAATGTTGTTGTTCCTCATTAGATCAACATGCAAGTAGTTAGTGTATACTTGAGAGTTCAGATCCTAATTCCCACGTAGGTCAAATTACACGGGCCATCACAAAAAAATTACATAACTGTCAAAGGTAGTGTTAAGAAACAGAAGAGATCAATAGGTCACAATATATTATCTTCGCAATGTTATTGCATTGGATGCATGCATTAGTCAGGAATAGGTGAAGCATTTGTAGTATAAGTGCACAATATTTATTAACAGTAAGGTGTTTTACCTGTGGAATGATATCAGGAACCTCATCAGCACATTTTCTCTCTTCGAGCGGAACTCTCCTTATCCTAAGGAACTCTATATATGCTTCCTCCTGTCAGTATAGATGAAAGATTATAGACAAGACCACCAAAAGTGGCAAATGTACAATAAAAGAATCTAAACGACAAGATTAGACCCTTCTGCAGAACCAAACCTTTGGCAACAGAAAGACAATTGCACTTCCCTGTCGACCCAACCTAGCTGTTCTGCCAACTCTGTGTATAAACACATTTGGGTCCTGCGGGGGATCATACTGCACGTAGAACAACAATCAACTCCAACAGTTAGTTTTAGCTTTTAAACCAACCTAGTTTATAGATCAAACATAGATCAATTACTGATAAGTCAAAGATGCCTCAAGTGGCAACGTAAAGTATAAAGGGATGAAGAACTACCATATTCCCACCAGTATAATGCCATATTTTTTCAAAGGCAAAATACTTTAGAGGTATGCATATTTTGCAGGATCTTTAAATAGAAGCAAAAGGGAAAGAATAAGAATAGCAACACTGGAACTGATCTCCAATGAAATGCTGATATTGCCTACATTCAAGTAACATAAGCAACTTTAACCTCATCCTGTACAATGTTGAACCTCAAAATGGTTTTGTTCTGCTAATACAAAACACTTTCTCCACGTGAGGAAAAGGAAAAACAAAAGTTCTTTTCCTTCAGACATTTCCTAAAGCATCTGCCACATTTTATGCCACTTCATATGGATCTCAGAAAGTAAACAACATTCCTTCATATTAGTAACTAAATCATTTGAATTTTTTTATCACCTTTGCCATCTTCATTTTTTCTTATTTTTAAGGTGTTAAAGCATCTAGGCAAATCCATATTATGATCTCAACTCGTCAATATCATAAAATCATCTGTTGGTAACAGAGTAGTCAACAAAAAAGAACGGCAGTTATTGCCAATTACAAATCCACGGATTTTATATCTTTAAGCATGACAATATTGTGATTCCAAAGAAAATTGGCAAATTAGATCCTCCATTTCTTAGAACAATCATTATGAGCTTAATCATTTCAAAATAATCAATCTTTCCATGTAAGGTTTACTACATAGAATAGCTAAATAGGAGATCGTAAGTTAGAATCTTAGTTGTTACATGGCTAGCACTACCTGTACTATGCAATCAACACCAGGAATGTCAAGCCCTCGTGCAGCCACATCAGTGCAAAGAAGGATGCCACTTGAAAGAGATGTAAATGATGCTAATGCCTTCTCCCTTGCTGCCTGCATATACAATAGAAGTAGTCAGGGAATATTCTAAGATGCAAGTACCCAATAAATGTATGAGCTTCTGATTGCTATATTTACAAAATTACCTGTTTCATCTTTCCATGAAGAGAGATTAGAGAGAAACCCTTCAAAGCAGAAAGGCAGTGGAAGTACAGCTCCCCAGTAATCAACACATGCACAAGTCATGTAATAGCTATAGGAGAAAGGAGATCATATAAATCCATGAGAACTTGCAGCTAAACTGGCTGATGAGTAAAAGATACCACACTTCCAAAACGATAGCATTGCACAACTCACATTATCATTTTCTGAGTCTTGTTGTTAAGAAGAAGATCAATGAGCTGTAAGGTTTCTGGTCTGCTTCACATTGAAGATACTGTAGATTCATGCAACCATGAGACAAATTACAAACATCAATATCTGTGATTAAGCATCATTGAGGCTCTGAATCTTGATACAATGGGATAATTAAGATTAGAACCAGCAAACTGAAGGATGCGAGACAATCTGGATAAAATGATGAAAACCTCAATGTGAAGTCCAGAAGGAGTTTTTGAAGAGGCAATGTTCTGTGAAGAAGTTAAATCCTTTGATCTCTTTACTTCAGCTCGAACTTCTACCCTCACAGGATTCCTTAATCCTGCTTTAGATAGCTCTTCAACTGCCTCGGTTTGAGTAGCCGAAAAAAGACCTGTTCTACGAAGCTTTGGCAAGCGAGATACGATGGAACTTATCTGCTTCTGGAATCCCATGTCTAATAGTCTATCAGCTTCATCTAAAATCAATATCTGTTTCACCAAACCATGCCATTTTAAACAAGGAACATTCCACATCTCATGGAATTGGTCAAGCATTTCATAGTGCAAACAAACAAAATAAGGTAAAAGACATAAGAACGCATATCTCATGAGTAGCATCAACCAACAATAGGACTGAAGAGAAGAAGAGGCATCACTAATAACAATGGTAATCTTAACAGCTTCTAAGTCAAGATTAGCCATCGAAGGAGGACATTGATATGCAGAAATTTCATTACTTCACATTATTTTCAACCAGAAAAAATAGCACCATCATAAACATTTGGCAAGACAAGATCAGATTGACAAGTAGAAAATGACCCGTAACCTTTAGTCAACTAAGTGAAGGTTTCAAACATTAATTTCGAAAAACAAAAAAGGTGTCACATTTTGCACATTTTGTTCACGTTTTATACAGATAAGATGTCCCAATTGATTACTAACACATTGAACAGATTGCCCTTGAAGCACCACAATATCGTTTCATCAAAGATTGATCTTCAAATCGACATACACACAATAAACCTAAGACGATTCTCATTTTCATAATCATGGGGAAACGAAGAAAACCTCAAGATTCCGCATGTCCAATTCATCCATGCGCTCCATGATATCATTCAATCTCCCAGGCGTCCCAATCAACAAATTAGCCCCTTCCTCTTCTATTTTCCTCACATCGGCTTTCACTTCCACTCCCCCAACTAACAGCATTGGTCTCACGTTGGACAGCGTCGAAATAAATGGCTCTGCAACCTTAAATATCTGTGATGACAACTCCCTTGTCGGAGAAATAATTATCCCCATCACCTGTAAGCATAAAAGTCACGATTAGCCAACAATTCTACCAGAATCAAACTTACCCACATAGAACAGTAAAAAAAGACAAAAAAATAACATTTTTATTAGACAATTAAAATAAAAATAGCACAGTGGCTGCACAAAGATTGAGACTTGTAGTTAAATAAAAGACCTGGTGGGGTTTTGGAGGGGCGGCGCGGCGGAGGATTTCGACGAGAGGGATGACGAAGGCTAGGGTTTTGCCAGAGCCGGTGGCGGCGTCGACCGCAACATCCTTGTAGCTGCATAGCAAGGGTATGGTGGCGGCTTGGACCGGGGTGCAGAACTCGAAACCGGACCGAGTTAGCGCTTCCAGAACCGGTTCGGACAGCGGTGGGTTGAGGTCGGAGAACCTGGTACTGGTTAAGGCTTTGTTCGGATTGTTGTCGTCGGCGGCTGCCATGGTTGCTGTCGGCCTGTTCTGCGAGAATTTTACGGGCTAATCCACTAATATAAGGCAAATTTAAATTTGGTACCTAAAAAGTGAGTTTTTCATTTCGGCCCCAAGAATTAAAACAAATGGTTTTGGGCCTTTTGGTAGTAACAACAACTTATTTAACCCGTCAAAATGAATTGGTCTCGTCTGTTATTGGGCCTTAAATATGTTATCTATACACAGAATGAATCCTTTTGATAATTGGGCCTCCAATATAAGATTCAGTTCTCCCGACAACGACGTCGTTTTGATTTATTAGTGCATTGTTGATTTGAACGTTTCGATTCATTCAAATGATTCAATAATGGGCTTCTAGATTTATTATAGGATTTTCTCTGAATCAGCAGTTTCTTTTTCTGCTTTTCACGGTAACGATTCTCCACCGAGTTGGCCTTGACTCGTTCTCTGCGCTGTGCTGACTCAGCGAAGATGGGTAATTCCCAAATCCTATGTATTTGTATGTTCTTAGACATGATATATATGCGTGCGTTTGTCATTTGGCAATGTGTGTGTATTTGGGAGAACATATTGATTAGTAATTCATATGGGCAGCACAAGAAGTGTTGAGGTAGATATTTTTGAATATATACATGGAGAGATTAGTAATTTCCAAAGTGCATTTAGTGTTGTTTGGGATTGAAATCATTCTCGAACTTTAGAGTGAAAATGAAATTTCCACTTAATGTGCAATTATTGATTCTTTTTTTCTTTTTCCCATTTCTTTCTTTCTTTTTCCTAATGAACTTTAATATATATATATATATATATATATATATATATATATATGTGATTAAGTTGTTGAAACGTAACGTAAGCAGTCATTGTATGGTTTCTTGCAATCGACGTCTGAAATCATTTTTGGGTTGGTTATTGACTAATGAACATGAGGCAATGATCTTTGTTGTTAACGATCATTGGTGTGAAAATGAGTTGAACAGTGGTTGCTTTTGAGTAGATTGTGATGCCATTCAGTTAATTATTTTTGAGACACTGTCGACTTCTGTTAAAATAATAATAATAATTTATAACAAAATTTAAAATAAATGTTGAAAAAAAATAAATATATATATTTTTTAATAGAAGTCGACATTCGCAATTATAGAGTAGGGAATTTGGTCCGATTCCTTTGTGCTCCGCCGGATATTTTATCTGTCATTGGTTGGGAGATTTCTTCAGAGGACATTCACACAGTTATAGGAGCTCTAATTATTCTGACTCCGACCAACTTTTGAGCTCCACAACAAATATTACAATGCTGAACTCGACAACTTCAGAGTTTTTTCAATAATGAAATCGCCAACCCGTTGTCGACTTAGGTTATTTTGATAAAGAATCAAATTTTGGTGTAAAAAATGTAAACATAAATAATTAAAAAGTCCAGGAATAAGCTACAGCTTGGTGAATATCATATATGGTAATCAGAACTTCAATGTGCCACGAAGACAAAATAAGTACAGTAGTTGGAATATTAAATGAAATATTAAAACAAAATAAGGAATTAATTCGAATTGCATGGACCAGAACTATAGATTTAAGTTAACTGCCAATTGAGAGATGCATTTAGTTTAAATCCATCAAGAATATATATATATATATACACACACACACATACATGCATGCATACATATATAGATAGATATACATATGTGTGTGTGTGTGTGTGTGTGAGAGAGAGAGAGAGAGAGAGAGACATTTAACTAAAATCGCCCTTGTACTTGGTAGGTGCGACAGGAAACTTATGCCTATGAAATTAAAGTCGTAGAAGGTGAACCGATAAATACAAAACTCGTGATTCAAAATGAGGTTATTTTCCACAACTAAGGTGTCCACGAGATTCGAGAGGGATTAATATTTATCATCATTATGTTAGAAAAGATTTCAAAAGAAATGTGTGGATTAGAAGCGTGCTTGCCCACTTGCAAATCAACTTGCTGATCACAACCCTTAACAGAACTCAAACTTTTAAAATGTGTGTGTATATATATATATATATATATATATAGAGAGAGAGAGAGAGATGGGGTGAGAGAGAGAGGCCTGAGGCTGAAAGGAGAAGATATGTATATATATAACAAGTTGGTGTTAGCTTGTCAAGCAAGTTGGGGAGCAGGCCGATCATTTGATTCTTTCATTTAAATTGGTTACTCTTTAATTTCTCTTTTCTCTTTTCTTTTTGCCAGTGTGTCCTAATTCAAAAGTCGACAGAAGAATCTCTCTCTCTCTCACTCTCTCTCTCTCTTATTTATTTGTTTACTTATTTAAGAGGGGTTGAGCTCTAACCTTGCTACAGGATACGGAGTATTGCGTTACGTGATTAACTGATTATTTATTGCGTATGTATTCGAATAATCTATCTGATTGCCTCATTGGTATCCTGTCCATTTATTCATCTACAGTATATATTACTGATCGCTACAGTACTGAGGACTATAATAACTCTACAAGTCACAGGAGCCGCACATTAATTCAGTAGTATTTTTTTTAAATAACTCACAAATACTTAACAAAATTCAGAAACTCAAGAACCAGTGAAATTACAAGTAATGGTTCTTAAAAGATTCCCAGAAAAGTGCTTCATATACATCAGTTTTTGAATTTCACACGGCTTATATATAAACTACCATTAAGCAATAAAAAATAGTAAAAATGAGTAAAGGGCCGATCAACATTAAAGATAATTACTTTGAATTGATCTAGATTTTATGCAAGTAGAGTGTATTTTGTTTAGGTTGAATTAATAAAAATATTTTTTACAATCTCATGACGCATAACTAGAGAGAAATACTGAAATCAAATGACGAAAAGGATAGAAGCAAAAATCACTGTAAAATCAATTTCAAACAATAAACAATAATCATTATCAAGTTCGATTTAATGTAAAGCTATTAATGCACTTGATTTTATGAATGTATAACATAAATGAATCATAAGTAAAAGAGTCGATCTAAAACCAGAGGTCTAATATATAATTCCCACATCATTAGGAAAAATTTACACGCACACACACACACACACACACACACATATATATATAAACATATAATGACTGTAATAATGCACGAGGAGGGCCGTATGTGACAAAATTATACAAAAGATACAAGAATATCATTAAAGATACTAGTTTGTTACCTTCCAAAAACTAATTAAAAATTTAAATCAAGCCCACACCAGACACTTCAGAAAATCTGTCATTAGTCCACTATGACATATGTGATGTACAATATAAAATCTCCTCTTCATCACAAAAAAAAAAAGAAAAATAATAAAATTTAACCAACAAAATTAAATACACAAAAGTTAAAATGATCATTTACGGTCTTCGTCGGCCAAATTTTCAGCGATCTGAGCCAGTGATTGCAGATTGCACCTGACAATCGTATCAACAAACGCACACGTTTCCTCCGTCGTATTCCCCTGCGGTACGTCCACCACATACGATTCAACCACCACGGTCCGATCGCTGTGCGCCGCAGCATGTAGGGAGGTGACGGAGCGGTAGTTATGCAGGCGATGATCGCCGCCGACCACGCTGAAGCTCATCACGTGCTTCTCGTCGTCCAGGATTTCGAGCCTCTCGGTGCTGGACGCCGCCGGTAGGCCGGAGACCACGCGCACCTCCCGGAGAGTGCCGACGTCGCCGTCGCCGAGGATGACCTGGCAGCTCTTCAGAAAGTGCTTGTACGCCTGCGGCTTGTCGAAGCGCCGGACCACCGGCCAGACGGCGTCCACGGGGGCCGCGATCGCCTGCACCACGGCGGAGCAGCACTGATGCCCCGCCACCGCGTGCGTGTGGTGGTGGAGAACGTTTTCAGGCACCGAAACCTCTCCCGAAACGGGGCACACCCACGTGGGCTTCGGCTGTTTCTGGTGTAGACCCAGTGCCGCCGCCGTCCCGGCGGCGCAGGTGGCGGAGGTGGTGTGATTCATTGGGTTGATTCTCTGAAGCTGAAGAGGAGAAGGCATATTTTTATCTTGCCTGTGAATATCGAGAAAACAAAAAAGGATGGGAATGAAGAGAGATAGGGAAGTGGTGTATATACATCGAACGGTTTACCAAGAAGTATATATATCAAATTCAGGGTGGAAACAGGTAGACTGATATACATATAGAGAGAGAAAGTTATGAGAAAGAGAGAGAGAGTAGAAATGTTTTGTCTGGTCGCGGAGATAGTTTGGATCTGAATTTGCAGGAGAAATAGAATTGGGGTGATGGCAAGTGGGCATGCAAGTTGCAGTAACATATTTTGGACGCCGTCATAATTGAAACTGCCCCTACGACTAGGCTTTAATTACGTGATCTTAAGGGCAGCTTTGCTTTGTCATCCTAGGTTTTTGTTCCTCTTTAATGACCACATTGCCCTTTCACCAGTTCACTGCCGACGGCTGTACGGAGAGCCGGGTTTGGTGGGGGATTGAGCTCAGGAAACGTACTCCCTTCGTACATATTATTTGTCGTTTTGAAATTATGCACAAGAATTAAAAAAATAAATTAAAAATATTAATTATAAATTATGTTGATTAAAATATATTTTTAATAAATTATGTTTCTAATCTCTCTTTCATCAACTATTTATTTTTTTCAATGATTTTCATAATGAAAATAATCATTAATATGAAAATTGAAAGATAATTAGTGTTGTTGGGAGATTTTTTAGGAATTGAGTCACCCATGATTAATAAATTGTTGATTTTTTTTTTAGAAATTTGCATAAGATATTAATTAAAGTCTAAGGGTATATTAGGAAAAAATTAAGAAATTTCTTCTTGAAATGTGAGAACGATATATATTATGGGATAAATATTTTTTTTCTAAAACGACAACTAATATGGGACGGAGGGAGTATTGTTATTTATTTATTTTAACAAATAAAATATATGAACGGAAGACTCAATGTAGCTTTTTTAATGGAATTAATGCTCGCAACCCTTGTATGATACCTCTACTGATCACGAATAATTTTATGTATCAAAAAATCTTTCAAAAAATTTTTGTGTAATTTTTAATTAAAAAAAAAAATTCAGTGTGTTTTACGCGCTTCTAGTGTAAATTGGATAATTTTCTAATATAAAAAATCACCATTCTACTCCCATTATTGGATAGATTTCGATCCAGTAAAATATTAATGTGAACTTTGTTTCTATTATTACTAAGAAGACCTTCTGTTTTGTTAACATTGCAAAAAAACCCTATGGACAGAAAAACTACAGTGAAACCCAAAATCCAATCTAAACCTTCCATTCAACAAAAACTTGTAAATAATCAAACAAATAATGCAATAGGCAGGAACCTATTATTATATTTCGAAATGGGGAAACTAAAATTTGGGAGTTTGATTCATAAAAATAAATAAATAAATAAAAACAAAAATAAATTGAAATTTTTTCAAAAAAACAAACTTGCCCTTTCTACCTCCTCCAAGAGCTCTAAATCTCGTACCCCAAACTAATTTTCGATCACCTGACTAACCACAAACCAAGAAGTTCAACAATGTCGTTGTTAATCTTCTCATTCAAATCGAAATCATATGTGTTAGGGTTTAGAATTTGGGATTGGGAATTTTTTGAGTTCAATAGATGAAAAGTAGGAAAATGGGTCTTCTAAAAAAAATTGTCCTTTTGTTTGATTTAAAGCAGGTTTAGAATGGTTTCTACACTTTTAATTTGTACTCAAAGATAAATATGGGATTGTGAGCAAATTAATGGAAACATAAGGTCTTTTAAGTGATATTTTTTTCATAGGATTTTTTTGACTATTTTCCAAAAATACAGGGCAATAAAATACTATTAACTCCTTTTTTAATTAAGGAAACACGTCTATTGTAAAATGTTATTTTTGTCAAAGTTCATTTAGATTAAGTTTAATTTCATCATCGCATGCCCATGATACATTAGTCAATTAATTTCTATTTTTTATTGAACTAGGTATTATAAATCGGCACAACCAATCCATAATTTCCCACAAATGAATTGAATAAACTCATTAAATAATTTGACATTTTAATAGTAATTATACATATATATGATTATATTATATGTATATATGTGTGTTTCTTGATGTTTTAGTACAGTGCTTTTTCGACATGTGTAGATATAGGTGTATTATATGAAAATATCATCTAGCATTCACAACAATAATAGCAGTGGAGAGTTACATGTGACCGTGAAACACGTACGGTCCTATGTGACAAAATTTAGTTTAAATCCAAATTTATTAAATCCAATCAATCCTATAACACGTATTGCATTATGATTAAATTTTTTTTAAAAATTATATATTAATGGCATAATTATATTTTTGGTTCTATAAATGAGATTTTCTTTTCAAATTTCATCCTGTGAGTTTGATAATTGCACATTTAGTTCTGTATATTGGTTCAATTTGACACATTTGGTTCTGAATTGACACATTTGATCTTAAATTATCAAATGTAGTCCTATTCTTGAGAGGACCAAATGTGTCAATTTAGGATCAAATGTGTCAAATTGAACCAGCATACAGAACTAAATATACAACCATAAATCTTAAAAGATAAAATTTGAAAAAAAAATTTCACTCACATAATCAGAAATATAATTAAACCTATAATAATTATAAATCACTCACGATCAATATCAATTCAGCATGACATGAATAATGTGGTGCTTGGATTTTTAATTCAAACGGGCGTCCTTGCCCGATTCCCACTGCATGTGATTGTCAGTGTAAAAAGGCATAATAGTCATTAGGTAGAATTTTGTTCCGATATCCGACCATATACATGTACTTAATTCTACGCACCAAAATCAATAGAATGAAAAGGATTATTCATAAGGGAATTTCGTTCTACTTGAAATTACACTTTTGGAATATTTAGTCGTTATAACAAATATAACATGCCGTAAAATCTCATTTTATAGGAATAATATAATATATATACACACACACACACACACGACTAGGAGGATTATATTCTTGGGGCAATTCAACGACAAACAGAAATGCCTAAAAAGAGTAACAAAGTTTACTAAGTAGCTTCTAATAAAAGGTAGCTTTGTACTACCTAATATTAGGTATGGTCTTAATTAATTGCCACGTGTACTTAAATTTATTTTTAACAGATTTATATATTTTATTTTGACCTATAACCAACTATATAAGTCTCAATTATTTATTTTGAATTATTAAAAACATGGTACATATATTTTCAAATCTCCTCAATTTAAGGGATTAATAAGGAGAGAATCCTAATAAGTAGGAAAGTTAATCAATACTAATTAATTCTCCTCTCTCTCTCGCCCCCCCCCCCCCCCCCCCCCCCCCCATTTTGCTATTTTGTCTAACACATATAAAGGCTAATTATATAATGGAAAATAAGTGGTAAATATATACATATATAAATTATATTATAATGAAATGTATAAGTAAGTAGAGTATCAAATTAAATAATAGTAATAACTTATTTTAATAATTTTATTTTCTAAATTAAAAATTGAAAGATTTTTTTTATTAGTATAAATTTATAGTTATCATTATAAAATATTTATTTACTCAATTAAATAAATTAAGTAATTATTATAAAAATTATTGATTTATGGGAGTTATGGAATTTTAATTATAACTTTAGCGAATTGACATAAATTAACTAATGATGAATAGTGATCTGGAACAT
>JAOWBU010000301.1:0-30203 GCA_026212405.1 Petrea volubilis
CTTTTGGCTAAGCCCAATCCAGGAGAAAAATTGTACCTGTACCTCGCAGTATCCCCGGAAGCGGTCAGTTCGGTGATCGTGGTAGTAAGGGAGCGGAAGCATATTCCAATTCACTACCTCAGCAAAATGTTACAAGGGGCGGAGAAGAACTACCAGGAGATAGAAAAATTTGCTCTGGCTCTCATTCACTCCGCGAGAAAGTTAAGACAGTACTTTCAGTCACATTTGATGGTGGTACTCACAGACCAGCCCCTCTGACAAGTCATTTCAAAGCCGAATACATTGGGCATGCTTATTAAATGGGCTATAGAGTTGGGAGAGTTTGATACCTCATACCAACCACGAACTGCCATCCAGTCCCAAGTGTTGGCCGACTTCCTCCTTGAAAGGGTTGGATTACCAGAAAAAGACCCACCCACCACAGACATATGGATCCTACATGTTGACAGTTCGTCCACTACACAAAGGGGGGATCCGGGATCACTCTGCAGAGCCCAGAAGGCGATGTGGTAGAGTTCGCCATTAGACTTAATTTTTCTATCACAAATAATGAAGCTGAGTATGAAGCCCTCATCACTGGCCTCGAATTGGCAATCCGAGAAGGGGTTTCCCATACAGGGCCTTCACCGATTCTCAATTGGTGTCCAACCAAATTAGCGGTACATATGAAGCCAAGAGATACTGCAATGACTAAATACCTCGAGCATGCCACTAAGCTGAAGGAAAGCTTGAAATCTTTCACTTTGGAATAGATACCGAGGGAAGAAAACAAGTGCGTGGATGCCTTGTCAAAATTTGTGAGCACCCTCAAGCGTACCAGGGACCAAGTGGTCAGTTTCAAGATCCTCGATGCCCCTTCAATTCGAGAGAAGATGGCAGCCATCTTACCCATCTAGCTCCTTGAACCCAGTTGGCAGGATGAAATCCATGCCTTCTTGGGAGGGGGGGAGAGGGAATCATTGATCAAAACCAAATACGGAGGCTGAGGAGGCAGTGCCCAAGGTACGCCTTAGACAACGAGGGAAAGTTGTTCCACAAGTCTTTCCTCGGGCCTCCACTTAGATGTCTCCTTCCCTCGAAAGCCCAGGAAGTAATACAATCGGTCCATGAAGGAAGCAGTAGAAATCATGCGGGAGGAAGGTGCCTGTCCAAGAAGATTATGCGGAGTGGTTTCTACTGGCCAACGATCCTAGAGGACGCATTTGAGTATGCCCGAAAATGCCCGAAATGCCAATTTTATGCCAACCTGCCTCACAAGCCAGCTGCAGAAATGGTGAATGTTGAAATTTCATGGCCCTTTGACCAGTGGGGAATCAACGTGGTGGGACCTTTTCCTACTGGCAATGGTCAAATAAAGTTCGCCATAGTAGCAGTGGAGTACTTTACGAAGTGTGTCGAAGCGGAGGCAGCCCCCAAGATCACAGATGCCTCGATACGATCCTTTATATGGAAGAATATCATTTGTCGATTCGGGGTCCCTCGAGTATTGATAACAAATAACATATTTTGTGAACCAGGGAAGGCCCCGAAAAGAATAAATCTCATTAATAAGCCCGAGGGCGTCCGACATACAAAGAGGGGTGATGAGTGCAGGATTCATACAAGAGGAGTTACAGAGGTTAAGGGGGCTACAGCAAAGGGGCTTTCACCTAGTCGCTAATTTCGATGGGCCCCTCATCTTGGCCTCCGCCCTGGCCCCCGGCGCCAACATTCGCGCCGGCCTCGTCGCCACCATCATCACCCTCAGGGTCACTGGGAGAACTTGCCCGACCATCTAGTCTCTCCAACTCTCGGGGGTCGGTACAGACGGGAGAGGAAGGTCTTATTCCCCCTACAACTCGCCCTTTGCGCTTTCAGATGGAAGGCTGATGAGGTGGCAGAGGACGAAGTTGAACTCATTCCCTTGGAAGTCGAATTCCTTGGACTTCCCCATCGAGGGCAATGCTTCTTCCAGAGGCACCCCGTTGCGGTCGAAAGAAAGTCCAACGGAGTTGCAATCAATGTACTCGTCCAGATCATCTCGCACCTGGAGTTGGTCGAGAACAAGGTCAACCGCCTCCGCAAAGTCCTGGAAGCTCAGGCATGTCCGAATGTACTCGAACGCCTCGCTCACAAGGAACCTCGAGAAGGCGCACTTGATCCTTTTGCAGCATCGTCCAGGGAAGGTCCACTAGGTCGGTACTTGGTGCTTCTTCTTCCTCTCCTCCCTAAACAACCTCTTGTACTTTTTCTTCGCTCGGTGGAAAATATTGGCGCGATGAAGAAAGTAATAGGAGAGAGGGATGACGACCTACCCAAAAACGTCGAGAGTTTAGACAAAATGCATAGCGAACTTAATGGAAGGTGAAAGTGGACATTTTCTTACCCCAATTAAGGCGTTGGCCAAATTCGTCTCGAGCTCTGCAATCGAGCACTTTAGGAGCGCCCGTTGGTCTACGGGCAGCTGAAGACCCCGAAGGAGAGCCAAGTTCATCTTGGTGTTGGTCTCGTTGGCTCCCACTCCGGTTATGCAGAGGTTGGAATGGTGGTCTTGAAGGTGAATGGGGATTACTGGGCCCCGCATCCGTGCATTTGAGGAGCTCTTCCTCCTCATTGGTATCCGAGGGCTCGGAGCTGGCCGTTCGTTTCCCCTTGCCTATCGGAGTGGGCCTTTGTTTCTTGGCCCCATGGGTGGCCTCTTCTGCAGCAGCCTTCTTTCGAGAGCCCACAATGCCCCCTTCGTGAATGGACACCCTTGGCATGGCCCTTCAAGGGGTAACCCTCTCGAGCTGGGGACTTGGCCACGTGGAGGGCCCCGTGGAAGGAGTCGCCGGAGGAGCCTCAGTGGGGGGGACTACCAAGCGAAGCTTCCGCTCGAGGAGGGGGCGACGTTTCAGTTGGTGGAGGCCTCGACGACGGGGCAGCAGGAGTGGACAAGCTGGCGGCGGAAGGGGCCGCTGGTGGTGTGGAAATTTCAATCTGGGGGGTCATTTGATCAGTAGGTTTTTGACCGCCCTCAGTCTCCTCGGGGCTGCCGCTACCTCCTCAGCCGGAGGCGCCCTAGCCTCCACAGGTTGAGAGGCTTCCCTTTGGGCCTCAGGCTCGACCCTGGTGGCCTTCGTATCCTGGCTGGGACCCTCCCTGGCGCCTGAATCTCTCTTCGGCCGCTGTGTCTTCTGGGTAACCGCCCAATGGAAAGCTGACACTATAGGGCGGGAAGGTTGGGTCTGGCGTCTTTCTCGGTCAAGCCTGGCCAATAAAGCTCGACGTGCGTCCATTAAAATGTTGAGACCTGCATGAAAAAGGACATAAGCCAGTAGCAGTGGGGAACCCTCAAAAAGAAAAAGAAAGACAATAAAGAAACTTGGGGAAGAATAAATGATTTTAGGCCCTAGGGTCGTTCTTTGCATAAGTTTGGCACCGCGTACTGGGGCGCTCGCTTAAGCAGGGGTCACCGGAGGCGCTTGAGAGGCGACAGGCCCGGAGTATGTCTTCCGAGGTCAGGAAGAGAGCACACATTCTCCCCATTTTGGCGAAGTCCACTACCTTCCCCTCGTCGAAACTAGGCTCTTCATGGAAGAAGTTGCGGTTAAGTACGGGAGGTTGATGCTAGTTTGAGGGCATTCCCAATTACCCCCGATCCTCCACGAAGACAAACTTCCTTTTCCACCTTGACCCATGGGAGGATTTAAAGCCGTCCAGCACCTTCGAGGAAGCTAAGTAGGAGGACAATTACAAGAAACCAGGCTCATCTTCGGCCGATTCACTTGGGCCGGACCGAACCCACTCGTTCGACCGGAAGAACTCGAACAAATTGGCCGGGCTGGCTTCCTCCTTCAGGCATTTCATGATCACCACGAAGGCGATGACGATCATGATGGAGTTGGGTACCAGCTGACTAGGGCAGACGCCGGCAAATTCCAACAGCCTTCGAACCTCAGGAGAGAGGGCCAGGCGCAACCCCACTTCAAAGTGGTGGAGGTTGAAAGCCACCATATTCTCGTTGGGGCCCGGCATGTGAACAGGAAACTGAACCCCAAACTCTTCCCGGATTCTATCGATCTCCACTGCCGTAATGTTGCTGGAAATATCCCGAGGGAGTGAGGAAGTCTGAAATTTGCCAATTCTTCCACCCCGTGTTTTTGGGCTCTTGCCAAGGGACCTGCTGGGCCCGGCGTCCCCTCTAGCGGGCCCCAGTGTTTTCTACTTCTGCCTAGGGCGGGCTCTCTCTGGCGCGTTTCCCGGTGCCTCTCCTCTAAGGCCCCTACTTTGCGACGCCCGGGCTTGGGTCGCCTCGGTGCCTGAAACTGGCCAGGAGGGGAGGCGGACCTCTCTCCTCCGCCTAGTCCTTAGGCATCGGATCTGAGTCGTCCAGTATCTTTCTTTTTGGACCTATGGCGGCTAGTGTTTTTTCTGAGATGGAAGTATTAAGAAAGAGAATAAGGAAAAGAGTTCGCCTGGAGAAGATGAACATCCGAAAGTGACAACAGTGGAGTCCTGGAGAAACCTTGCTTCCAATGCATGTCCGAATGCTTTGGGTGAGTAAGAGGAAAAATCGATTTGGGGTGAAACCCTCAACTATTTATAGGCAACACGGGGAATGCCACCAACCATTATGACGCCTTGACCGCTGTGCCAATAAAGCCTACAACATTTATGACCAGGCATGCTCCCTGCCATCATGACCTTTCGGCCGCCAAAAATTAATGGATAGGGGTGCACCACGTCTCCCCAAGTAGGCACGTGGGCCGTCAGAGTTGGGAAAAAGGGTGACTTTTCGTGTACTTATGGCATTTTGAATTCAAAAAACATAAGGACACCTGACATCCTACCAATCAGGTCACTCTTGAAAGCTGACATTCCTCGTCACAATCAAGAGTGGGGGGACTAATAATGAGTCAGGTGCCACCTCACTGTGCCACGTCGGTAAATGCCTTCATACGACAATACAACTTAAGGGAGGAGTTGACGCCATCGATATGATAATGGTCCTCGAAGGAGCTGACAAGCTAGCCTCTCTCGAAAGCACTTCAAGGCACAAGAATGCTGTCCCAGGGACTCTCGAGGTGACCCACGGCCCTCAAAGGCATATTGCCCTTTTCCTAAGGAACAGGGAGTTTATTAGCGTAAGGGGGCCCTTGAACGCGCCCGTATCGAGGACGGGATCCCACACTTAGCCGTTGCACGGCTCAACATCCAACAAGGTTGAATCCAACTGACGATCACTGGCAGGTCCAACCTACCACCACCTAACGCGCCCCAGTGGCACATGGGTCCATCCCATCAGTCTCCAGCGCCTTAAATATCAAGTCATAAATATAATTCTTGGTCATAAATGCCCTAAGATACACATTGACTACCAACAAGGCCCCGTATTAATGAGAAGTGAGAGCAACCGCCAATGGGAATCATGGAGGGGACAAAAGGCACATGCCAATACGACTCTTATTATGAAATGATCGGTCTCCACCAACCATCTCATATCCGGGCTCCTCACTCTCTTATAAAAACCCCACCGGCTCTCCACCCTAGGGTAAGAAAATCCTAAGATTCTCACATTCTTAATAAGCAAGAAAGCTTCTCACACACTATTCATCATCTTCTCCAAATACTGACTTGAGCGTCAGAGAGCCTACGCTGGGGTAAAATCGGCTAGTCTCATGTGCGTTCCTTCCTCTTTGACAGGTGAGCCACCAGCAAGATCATCCCAGAGTTCATCATCACACCCCGACACGTGGTCAAACCAGAAACCGACCGCATCAGATTATTAAAAATATAATTTTTAAAAAACTACTAAGCACGAGAAGAATTCCAAAATTATTTCAATAAATACATCAACTAATTTTTTAAAAAAATTATTAAAAGCACATAAAATTCTAATATATATATAAGTAATTTTTTTTTCAAACATTATTTACTGGATATAATTAACAGATATCACTAAATTACAGATAATCGAACATATAAACATATATGAATTCGAAGTGGATACTAGATGGATCCGATATCTTATTACGTACCATATCCATATTCACATCCATTTATAATTTGACAGTTTTAATCAAATACGGATAATATTTACTATAAATAAATATAGATATTTTGCCCTATTAACAAATATAGATATGAATAGTAATTGAATTTTTGATTATTCATTTATAGACTTGGTGGTAAGGTTGGGAGATGGGGCCTTCTGATATGGGGAGGAACTGTGCCCAAGGGAAACGGAAAAATGAGGTGAAAGATATCGGTTTATTTTGTGGTGAAAAAGAGAATTGGTCGAAGTAATAGATTTTGTCATAAAGGACAAAAATATCAGTTTGTATAAAATTGTTGTGGCAAGGGAAATCGATTTGGTGTTATCAGCTGCAATAACATGAACCCACATCAAACTTAACATTAATCAGGAATTTAACACATGGCCAAAATTTGAAGGTTAATTTAACTGCCTATAACCATCCATCAAAAATAGCCCCGCTAAACAACAAATGTAAACACAAGTTAATGCCACCCAATAAACAGCTCCTCGGTTTTTTTTTCCTATTTCGATTGCCGCTGCTAGGGTATACCAGGCAAAAACTTCATTATCAACTGATGGGATTTTAAGATCTCGAAATAGAGTATGCATTCCCAATGATGTTAGCTTAAAAGGGGAAATACTAGAAGAAAGTCATAAGTCCAGATACACGATTCACCCAAGCATCAACAAGATGTATAAAGATATAAAAAGGCAATATTGGTGGAACAATATGAAAAGATAGAGAGTTGAATTCATGTCTAAATATTTAACGTACCAAGACTCTCAGGAAGGCGCAACTATTCGAGAAGTAAAAGGGAATCTTGAACTATACGAGTTACAAGACTCTTAGGAAGGCGCAACTATTCCTAAAAAAGATGAGGCTCCACATTCATCTATTGACAAGGATAGTGGAAGCGACTCCAAAAGCCATGGGAGTGTCTTACTTGAAGAAGACTCTAGTGATCCACAAATGCATAGAAGCAAATGTGGAATAGTACCCCCGACAACTTTATGAATTGAGGGGGAATCTTTCATGTGCAATTTAGTGGACAATGGGAAATGATGAGCCAGCTACCTTTAAAGAAGTTGTAAATTCTCCAAATACAAATAAGTGGATAACTGCTTTGGAAGAAGAGATGAACTCGATGGCTAAGAACCATGTTTGGGAGCTAGTCGATCTTCCACTTGGGCGCAAGACCATTAGGAGCAAATGGGTTCTAAAAGTTAAGCGCAAGGCGGATGGGTCGATCAACAAATATAAAGCTCAACTTGTTGTGAAAGGTTATACCCAGAAGGAGGGTATAGACTATGAAGAGACATTCCCCCCTGTGGTGAGATTTGTCTCCAATCGCCGCATTATAGGCATTGTCACCCACTTAGATCAGGAATTATTCCAGATGGATCTTAAGACTGCATTTCTGAATGGAGAACTAGACGAGGAGATTTATATGAATCAACCTATAGGTTTCAAGAAAATGGGACAAGAGGGCAAAGTTTGCCATTTAAAACATTCCACCTATAGATTGAAACAATCGTCCAGAAAGTGGTATCATCGATTTCATGAAGCTATCACCTCAATAGACTTTGCGATGATAAAGGAAGACCATTGTGTTACATAAAGAAAAGTGGGAGGAGTTTTTTGATACTCTTCCTGTATGTGGACGACGTTTGTTACCTTGTGCTATCATGCGGGTAGCCTAAGATTGATTGGATATAGTGATGCTGGACCGAGCCACTGGGTGGTAGTCAAAACGATACTTAGATATTTGAAGGGGCTAGTAATCTTGTCTTGTGCTATCATGCGGGTACCCTAAGGTTGATTGGATATAGTGATGTTGATGGCTTAACTAGATAGAGATGATCGCAAATCCACATTAGGATATGCATTCTTGTTAGGAGGCGCTACCATCACTTGGTGTAGCAAGAAGTAGTCTTGTATCTCTTTGTTAAGAGACAGATAGACTATGTCTCTTGTACATCAGCAATACAAGAAGCTATCTAGTTAAGGAGATTCCTTCAGAGTTTGCACATCTGGATGATGTTGTTGTCATCTATTATGATAACATAATTTCTTTAGTATATGCCAAGGATACTAAGTATCATGAGAGGACCAAGCATATTGACACCAGATATCACTTCATACCAGAGAGTATTGCGCAAGGTCAACTTGTTCTTAGGCATGTACCTACTAGCGATATGGCCGCTGATCTTTTTACTAAGCCTTTACGTAGAGATGTGTTCCAAAGGCATGTTAATAGTATGGGTCTACGTAGGCTTTAATTTCTTAGGCCTGTAAGAACAATTTTATTAATCAAATGAGATTTTTTTTCTTATTAAATGTGTTAGTATTGCATCTATAATGAGCATGAACATTACCGGGCTTAAATTGACCCACTCACACAGGTAATCGCCCTCGCGCTTTGATAGCGATCAGGATGAGACTTAAAAGATCATATCGCATATGTGTGGTTTAGGAATGATCTCCTTCACACTTGGAGCAGCAAGGAAGGATTATTTATTTATTTTATAGTCACCTTGGCTCAGAGGCTAGGATGAGATGTGCCATGATCGATTATGAAATATATCCAAACTTTATAAAAGCTTACAAAAAGCCAAACGTGCATTTACTTTGGATAATTATCTTCTAGTAGTGCTCAGGTTAGTCACTTGGGTAGCAACTGTGCCAAGGTTTGTATGATATTAAGAGTGTGACATGCCCAAATTGGGTGGGAGCTCCATCATAGCATGTATACATACTACATGTGCTATATGACAGCCATTCTAAAAGAGTGACCGAGTAGATCCCTGCTTTGTCACTGTGTGAGCCTTATTATTTCTTATGCTCTTTGGGACTCTGGACTTTCCCATGAAGTGTAAGCATGTACTATATTAAATTTATGGACTTGCGGTAAAGATGTTACTTTTTTTTTAAAAAAAAAAAACTAGATTTTCATTACCACACTGATACAATTAACAAAATTTATTTTCATCAAAACCCGAATCCGATTAGGTAAAATTCGAACCCGATCAGGTACCTGATTAATCAAGTAGCCATATAGTTCCAGTTGGATTCAGGTAGCAATTAAAACTACCCGACATATCGGGTACCCAATCTGCAAAATTCAAACCCGCAATTAGCCGACCCGATGCCCACCCTTACTTGGTGTCTTTGGTCTAGCTTTTTTTTTTCCCTCTCTCCTTTTTTTTTCTCTCGTCTTTTCAATGTGATATATTATTTCTCTTTACTTTCTTCTCTCCCTCTTCTCTCATATCTTTATTTTCAATATTCAGTTTACTTTATCTTCTCATTTATTTTTAATAATAAATCTCAATTTAATTTCTAGTCATTTTTTTTGTTTTTCATAATATATCTATATCTACACCTTTTTATATAATACTAGCACCATCTAATAACTAATTGGTGTTTTCAGTCTAACTTTTTTTTCTCTTTCCTCTCTTCTAATCCCTGTCGATTTTCTCTCTCTTCTCTTTTCAACGTGATACATTATTTCTTTTAATTTTTTATCTTTCTTTCTTCTCTCATATCTTTGTCTTCAATATTTATTTTACTTTATCTTTTATTTATTTGTTAATAATAAACCTTAATTTAATTTTCATTTATTGTTTTATAATATATAAAATTATGAATTTATTAGATATGTGATCAAATTATAATTCATTTTACACGCATAGAGTGTTCCGCACACACTAGTATTTTTATAAAGCACCAGCACCATCTAATAACTACTTCGTGTCTTTGGTTTGACTTTTTTCTTTTCTCCTTTTTTTTTCTCTTGCTTTTCTCTCTCCTTTTTTCAACACCCGATATATTATTTCTCTGTACTTTCTTCTCTCATATCTTTATCTTCAATAGTTAGTTTACTTTATCCTTTTATCTATACGTTTTTATAAAGCAACAACCATACGATTCTCTTCCCTTTTCTCTCATATCTTTATGTTCAATATTTAGTTTACTTTTATCCTTTTATCTATACCTTTTTTATAAAGTGCTAGCCATGCGATATCTTCTATTGCAAACTGTGTTTTATCTTCTACTTCAATACATGGATATATGCCAAGTGTAAAGATTCAAGATGAAGTGTATAATTAAGGAAGTAATGTTATACATATTGCATGAATGTGAATTGTGCAATAAAAGATAACACACTATTTTACAATAGAGGATCTAGAACACTAGCATCATCTAATAATTCCTTGGTGTATTTGGTTTAGCTTTTTTTCTCTTTTCTTTTTCCCTTTCCTCTCTCTTTTTTTTTTTCACTCACTTCTCTCTCTCTCTCTCCTCTTTTCAACGTGATATAGTATTTCTCTTTATTTTCTTCTCTCCCTCTTCTTTCATATCCTTTATCTTTAATGTTTAGTTTATGTTATCTTTTCATTTATTTTTAATAATAAATCTCAATTTAATTTTCAATTATGATGCAGCTCAAAGCTGGGAGTGATCGAGTAGATCGGTTGCTCTTGTAACGATCCGTACTTCGTTAGCTATATCTCGAATGTGACACATAAAAGTTCTTTTATTTAATCATACATGATAGAGTATTGAAAACATAACAATGATC
This sequence comes from Petrea volubilis, assembly GCA_026212405.1. NCBI lineage: Eukaryota > Viridiplantae > Streptophyta > Magnoliopsida > Lamiales > Verbenaceae > Petrea > Petrea volubilis. Next base: position 10,582 of record JAOWBU010000301.1, read on the forward strand.
ATTTTCTTTTCGAAGTACAAAACAACGAGTAACTAATTCTTCACTTCATAATTCCCTATAGTATCGCCTGCTATATCCTTGCAAACTTCTTCCCCTAAATTAACGTACGTAAAATGGATCAACATTAGAGTTGAGTAGAAATTTTAACAAAATATATAAGGTGATAGTGTGTGCATCAAAGGCATATAAGCACATTATGTCACGTATTTTCACATTTCTTTTACCTTTGGATCATAATTAGTGATTTCAACTTTCTTATAACTCCGAACACATTCCTCCTTTCCTACCTTATTCTCCAACAATTCAATTCCTACCTTATTCGCCGTGGTCGTATCTCGAGATTATGCCAAATTCCTACCACCCACTTCAGTACACGGAACACTCCGTCCTGAGTAAGGTGGGATTAGTACCAGGGATAGCGAGAATATATATTAAGATTGGCAAGCCCGTTGCTGCTTAGCCGAACTCTACCCCATCTGCACCGTAACACATCGGGCCCGGCATGCACATTTAATTTTTCACATAAACATATGAACATGCTTTTGCACATAGAAAACTTAATTTCAATTAAACATCACTACTAGAAACTGATCAAATAGCCACGGATTTGGAAAAATATTTTTTTTAAAAGTTAGCCACAGATTACCCATGGCTAATTTAGCCACAGTCGCACCGTGGCTAATTTTCGTGGCTAAAATTGACGCGAAATTTATCGTCATTTATTAGCTACTGATTTGCCACGCCAGACCGTGGCTGTGCCATAGCCAAGGCCAAGGCCACGGCTTAGCCACGGTCTAGCCACGACCAGGTTTTGGCTAATTTAGCCACAGTCATATCGTGTCTATTAGCCACGGCTAGATCGTGGCTAAATTGGCCACGGTCAAGCCGTGGCTAATTGCCACAGGCTAGCCACGGCTAGACCGTGGCTAACAGTCTTTTTATTTTTAATTTTTCTATTTGAAAAGTTCTCGTTTTAAATCATTTTTTTATGATAAATGTTTTCTTCCATTTTCTATTATTACTTAAATAAATATCATAAATAAATAAATATATAATTGATTAATATTCATTATTGTGTTATGAACAATTTATATATGTTAAACATATATAATATCACTACATATAGATAGAAGAGTATTATATATATATATGTGCGCTAAATATATAAGAGCGTATATAAGTACGGATGCGATTGATATATATATATAAATGATTAATGTTGTTTATTCTGTCAAATATACACATATATATATGATTTCGATTTACGAATTATCATTAATCCAATTATATATATAATTGTATCTAAAATTTTGTGCTAAACTCGAGATATTTGAAATGTGGATAAATGCAAATTGAAAACATATTAGCCATGGGTAAGTTTTCAAGCAAAAAAAAGAAAAAGTATTTAGCTACGAGCCGACCGCGGCTAAGCCGGGGCCTGGCCGTAGCTAAAGTAGATCGATGATTGACTTTAGCCATGGATTAGCCATGGCTAGGTCGTGGCTAATTTAGATCGGTGGCCGGGTTAGCCATGACCTGGCCGTGGCTAATCCGTGGCTAAAGGAACCTATATATCCAACACTTGGAATTTTTTTTCCCTCCCCCTTTTCTTCTCCTCACAAGGCAATTAACCCCTCCCCCACCGTGGCCCATCCTTGTCCCCCCACCCTGCGGTAGGGTCTCCCCACCGGCAACTGCCGCGGTCACCCCTCCTTTTTGTTCCCCCCCCCCAGTCCCTTGTGCCCCCACCGAACCCAAACCCGTGTCTCCATAATTCCTATCGCCGCCCCCCTACCACCCCACACCGCCGACTGCCCTCCCCCGCCAGCCATGCCGCCGGCAGCCCCCTCCCACCAACCCAGCCACCGTCCCCCCTCTCCCTCCCCCCCATTCCCGATATCCCCTACCCCCCCTATGCCCAAACCCGTCGTCCCCCCCTTCCCTAAACGGCCCAAATTTATTTTAAGATATATGTGTTTTGAGAAATGTATATGTATGTATGTTTTAATTGAGATATGTTTTAAATTATCCCAAATTTGTCTATGGTGGTATATGTATTGTTTTTAAGACATTTGGTATTGATTAGTATATGTATGTTTGTTTTACTCGTGAAATATGTTTTCAAATATGATATGTGCGGTCGTACCGTAGTATATATATTGAGTTACAGATTTATTTTGATGAGTATATGTATGTTCATTTTGTTCGTGAAATATGATTTTAAATATGAAATACGCATTTTTGCGGATTCTATATGTGTTGCTTGTGAGATATGCTTTGATGCTTACGCTTGTTTTGTACGGTGTGGTATTGATATTGCTCTTACATGTATGTTTGTTGGCAAAGTTGAAATACGAACTTCAGTGGTGACTAAATGACATAATTATGTTTGTTACAGAAAATGGATAATATACATGTGAGTCGAAATTGGATGTACAATCGGTTATTGCCCAATCGAACAGACCTTACGAATGAATTTTTATATGGTTTGTGTCAGTTTATTGACTTTGCAACCTCACAACCACAATGCAAACTTAACAACGGTTGTTTTAGGTGTCCGTATTTTAAATGTGAAAATGGAAAATACAAGAATGCTAGTAATGTAAAATATGATCTTTTAAAGTATGGATTTCAACCAAATTATTGATATTGGACTGCACATGGGGAGATTGCTCCAGAAAATTGGAATGATGACGGGGTTGGTCCAAGTACTTACGATCATGTCAATATCACAGAAGGGTTAAGAAATTATGAAAAATTTGGTCTATGATGCTATGGAACAGACTGATTTTCATGAAAATAATCCATGGCAGAATTCTGAGCAAATGCTGCTGGAATGAGCCATATTATTGAACAACCTCGTAATAGCGAAGCTCAACAATTTTATGACTTATTGGAGGCAACTAATCGTCCTTTGTGGTTAGGATGTGAGTTACAGACAGAATTATCACTGACTCTTCAAATGATGACATTGAAATCAGATTATAATATGCCACAGGGATGCTTTGATAGAATAGTTGATCTTATAAAAACATCAAATCCGAGAGACAATTATGTTCCCAACAATTATTATGAAGCCAAAAAATTAATGAGAAAATTGGAACTGATATCTCTGAAAATTAATTGCTGCATTGAAGGGTGTGTGTTGTTTTATAAAGAACATGCTCACTTGGATGAATGTGTATTATGTCATCATCCTAGATTTAAACCATCTCGTACGGGGAGCATTACCCATGTTCCTTACAAAAGAATGCATTACATGTCACTAATTCCACGATTGAAAAGGTTGTATGCCTCTGAAAAATCCAGCCGAGCAAATGAGGCAGCACCATGAGCATGTAGCAAAGTCTGGTGTTCTTTGTCATCCTTCGGATGGCATAGCGTGGAAGCATTTCAATGAGAAACATCCAAACTTTGAACCGTGAAACATTAGGCTTGGATTGTGCGTTGATGGATTTAATCCTTTCAATCAAACATCTAAATTATATTCTTATTGGCCAGTTATTATTACCCTTTATAATTTACCTCCCAAAATGTGCATTACTGCTCCATATATGTTTTTAACATGTTTTTTTCCTGGGCCGCACAATCCAAAGGATAGAATTGATGTGTATTTGCAACCTTTAATTGACGAGTTGAAAGAGTTGTGGTCAGACGGGGTTGAAACGTTCGATGTGTCAAGGAGACACACCTTTCATTTAAGAGCTGCCCTTATGTGGACAATTAAAGACTTTTCTGCATATGGAATGTTGTCGGGGTGGATGACATGTCGGAGACTGGCATGTCCCATATGTATGCACCATACAAAATCATTTAGGTTTAAGCATGGTGGAAAAATGACGTGGTTTGATTGCCATAGATAGTTTTTGCCAGAGACTCATCCTTTTAGGCAAAATAAAGATGCTTTTTTGAGAGGGTGACGTGAGCGATCTGCGACTCTCTCTCGAATGACGAGTGGTCAAACATGGGATTTCGTGCGGCACTTGCCCAAAGTAACTGATATGTCCGTCAGACACTCAAAAATTCCAGGTTACGGTGTGGACCACAATTGGACCAAACAGTGCATTTTTTGGGAGTTGCCGTATTGGAAGGATAATCTCGTCCGCCACAATTTGGATGTAATGCACATTGAGAAAAAAAAATTTGACAACATAATAAATACTGTAATGGATGTAAAAAAACAAGACAAAAGATAACAAGAAAGCTAGACTTGACTTGTCAGAGTATTGCAAGCGTCCGGAGTTACATCTACAGTATCTTCCAAACGGTAAAGTGTTGAAGCCAAAGGCAACTTTCACTTTAACTATTGAACAACGCCGTGAATTATGTGATTGGATTAAATGTCTGAAGATGCCCGACGGTTAAGCATCGAACTTGGAAAATTGTGTTAATCAATTTGGAACTAACTTGCACGGTATGAAGAGCCATGATTGTCACGTCTTCATGCAACGTTTGCTCCCAATGATGCTAAATGCACTCACACAGAATGTTTGGAAGCCTTTAACTGAAATAAGTTAATTTTTTAAAGAATTGTGCTCAACAGAGTTAAGTGAGGGAAGTCTATTACAATTGGATAGTAACATTCCTATCATTTTATGCAAATTGGAACGCATTTTTCCTCCTGGCTTTTTTGACTCAATGGAGCACTTGACTATACATCTGCCGTTTGAGGCTGCCATGTGTGGTCCGTGCAATACCGGTGGATGTATCCTTTCGAGAGGTAGTTTAAATTATTATGAATTTTATATTCCATATATGGCTCATAAATTATGAAAAACTTTCATTTTTAAAAAGTTAAAACAACTACATTTGTAGGTACTTACATAACTTAAAGGGAATGTTGAAGAACAGAGCAAAAGTTAAAGCATCAATATGTGAGGCATATTTAAACCAAGAGTTGTCGTATTTTTCATCCTATTATTTTGAAAGTCACATCCACACTAAAAGTACAAGATCTCATTGTAATGAGTACGACGTCTGTTCTGATGATGAGCTACCTTATACTTTGTATATATTCAAACGGGTTGGTAAGTCAGGAAGAAAATTCAATGAACGTTTTTTGACTGATGATGAGTGGAGCAAAGCTGCATTACATGTACTCATCAATTGTGATGAAGTTGCCCCCATCATAGAGTGAGTATTATCTTTAACATTTTGCATATAATGTGTTATGAGGAATGTAGATGTTCCTGACAAATTCTTAACACTTTGTAGGATGTATAGATTAGTCGTTCGATACAACTGGCCACATCTAACTGAGCAAGAGATTGAGGAATCTATCGAGAATAATTTTGTTGAATGGTTTAAACTCTATATGAGTAATTTATTATACAATATAAAAACTTAATTAAATTTGAGTCTTTAATATAATATGCTGATTGAAAATATTTTTATATGTAGGCGCATAATCCGAAAAATAAAGTTGAAAATCAGTATTTGTTCGATTTAGCTTGGGGTCCAATGAAAAAGGTCAAGACCTTCAACAGGTTTTACTGTAGTGGATATCTATTCCGTACAGAAGGTATGACCCCACATACAAAGACTTCAAATTCTAGCGTTTGTGTAATAAGTGACGGGGGATACAAACTTTTATGGTATACTAAAGGAAGTTATTAAATTAGAGTATCCCGGCGAGCCTCAAAAAGAGGTTGTGATGTTCAAATGTATCTGGTTTGATTCGGTATCAAATAGGGGTATAAAGGTACACCCACAGTATGATATTGTTGAAATAAAAATTAATTAGAGATACCCAAAAGATAACCCTTTCATACTTGTGCAACATGCATCTCAAGTGTATTACGTCCCTTACCCCGGTCTTAGAAGAGATAAATCGCAATGATAGTTTGTTATCAAACCAAGACCACGAAGTCGAGTCGTGAATAAAGATAATACTCATGATCCATTGCAAGAGTCATCTGGCACTGTTAATGTTGTCATCGATAATGAACCGACGGGTAACCTCGTTGATTGTACGGGTGCCGTAGAAAAGGTTAACCAGTTATACATCGCGCACGTGGCTAATGAGCATGCATTAGTTGATGAAATGGGTCAAAGTGCTGAGGAAGAAGAATTGAACTCTGAGTTTGACGATGATGAGGATGATGCCGAAATTATGGCTCAATATGACGAGGATGATGAGGACGAAGATGAAGATGAAGATGAAGAAGACGATGAAGAAGACAAAGATGATGAAGACTAAAATTTACTATGAATAAATATTTTGCTTGGTTTGATTTTTCGTTGCTATGAACATATATATATGTATTTGGTATGATTGTTGTATTGCAACTGATTGAACAATTAGTTAATGTAATGTGAAAAGAAACTTGTTGTGCGATGTGTTTGTTATGAATTTTTTAACATGAATGTAAAAAGGTTCGTACTAGTATAATGTTTTTGCTATGAATGCAGATGACAGGTTCTAGAAAAGGAAAGGAGAAGGTTACTGGTAGTGGAGGAGGATCCAACCGATGTAGCCTCTACATGCCCCCTACGACGGACATTCACATTCGAGACGATCCGTACAACGACTGTCATCATCACACACCAAGCCCCTAGCGAAGACGAGCCGATTAGTGATGATATGCCGATGGAGACTTCCGATAATAACAGAGTTGACGGGAAGCGGGTTATTTATTCACGGGGACATGAGTAAGTTTATTTTTGTTCGTTATTTAAGATATAATTATTCATATATCGATTGTTGTTTATATAAAAGTTATATTCATTAGGTTCAATCTTGCCTTGGAGACCCTGATGACGATCATCCACATTTTCACGAACAGGTATATAGAGCCATGGGAGAGGTGGAAGGAAATCCCTTTACAAAACTAGACACGTGTGGTTCTCCGATTTCCAAATAAGTCTTGATATATATACAAATTTTTCTTTTATATTTTTTTAGTCATTATTTTATAAGTTATATGTTTTCTCATTGTATTAGAGGGTGTATTATTGGAGACCTGACCAGCATGACACCATTTGGAAAGCTTTTGAGTACAAATGATCAGACATTCTGAAGAATAGGCTTAACAAGGCTCGTCATAAAATTAAGAAGCCTGAGTGGATCAGAGATGACGCTTGGCAGGAGCTGCAAACAAAATGGGGGTTGCCAAGTTTTCTTAAAAAAAGCGTGGTGAACAAAGCTAATCGGGCTTTCGATTCTAGTGGAAGGGGAATGACCAACCATAAAGGGGGTTCAAAATCTCATCTCACTTACAACGACGAGTTGGTTAGTATGTGTGTTTCATAAATACTTCAAAATTGTGTTTGATAGTGATAATTTTTTTAAAATATTACATCTCTTATTACAGGAAGCTCAATTGGGGGAACCCCCGACCGTGGATCAGTCGTTCATCCATCTTTATTCTTATAAAGATGAGAATGGGGACATGAAATGGTCTGATGAGAGGGCGGAGTGTTCATTTGTGAGTATTCATTATGTTTCAACTTTAATATTGATATTTTGACTTTGTTGCTAATGTTTCAACTTTAAAACTCGTAGAACGCATTCAAGGAGAAGTGGAAAGAGATTAATTCCCAACCGCCTCCCAAATCTGTTGATAGCACACCCCCACCTCGACCATCCAAGCTCGATGTAAGTCAAACATTTTCTCAACTTTTTCATATTCTGATATAATATATAGATACATATGAATGATATATTACGGCTAAATTTAATTTTGTTCACGAATTTATAGGAGTGGAAGTAGACCGTGGCCAAACCGAATAAGGGTCGATGGTATGGCGTACCAGGTAGATCACGTACTACGGGAACTTCGAGCTCCCATACTTACCCCCCGAAATGGGAGGATCTATCCACGCTTGAGTTGAAGCGAAGGTTTGACAGGTTTGAGGAGAAACAATCCTCTGAATTGACTAATATGAAGCACACACTCCATGCCTTGCTTCAGAGCGTTCAAATTTTAACCTATGGTGCTTTTGCCTCTTCGCCTAATCAGCCACACCCTGTCAGTTGGTTCACCTCATATACAGCCCACACCCATCCAACAGAGGGGTTCCCGTAGCACTTCATCGGAAGGGCAGCGATCCACCTCCAGGCACACTCCTCCAAATTACGTACGTGATGACGAGCACGACGACGATGATGAGAATGATGATGGTATTGGACCCTAGTAGACGGACACTTTTTGATATTTTAATAATTTTTATTACGACAAACAGTTTGTGTATTCTCTAACTGCTTTAAGTTTGTAATGTATTAGCAATATTTGACGATATATTTGACGTTGACGATCCGTGATCGTCATTTTGATTTAATATTTGATGATGCATTTGGTATTGAACGATCTGTGATCGTCATTTTGATTTAATATTTGATGATGCATTTGGTAATGGACGATCTGTGATCGTCATTTTGAATTGATAATTGATATAAAATGATGTATTGTTGGAATGCTGGTGTTTTTTGAGTAGTAATACGAAAAATAGGGTGCAGGCTGGTGTAGAATGAAAGCGGTAGAAATCTATTGATTTCTGCCAAAATTAGCCACGGATTAGCTACGGCCTAACCGTGGCTAATTTTTACAGTGACATTAGCTTAGCCACGGCCTAAGGGCCACGGCTTAGCCTCGGTTCGGCCGTGGCCAAGGGCCACGGCTCAGCCACGGCCTGGCATTTTCAGAGTAAAAGTAGCAAATTTTGGCCACGGTCGGACCATGGCTAATGCCCGTGGCCAGAATTTCGTGGCCATTAGCCACGGCTTGACCGTGGCTAATCCGTGGCTAACCGCGACCGTGGCTAAATCGCCGTGGCCATGGTTAGCCACGCCACTTTTAGCCACGGAATTTTTCCATGGCTAATTGCGTTTTTTCTAGTAGTGCATGATTTGCCTAACATGATAAGCATATAAAACATATTATAATATAATTATATCTAACTATATGCAAGCATAATGACATATGAAATAGATGGTTATAAATAAGCATGAAAATTAATAATTGTAAATTAAAATTCTCATATAATTTGGAGAAACCTCTACCTTAGAAAACTTAGAAAACTAGTCTCCCTAGGGTAAAGATATATATGTATATATGTGTATGTATTTGTATATGTGAAGAGGGTTTCAAGAAGGTAATATATTTATATATATATATATATATATATGTATTCCCCTGTGTGTAGTGTGAGTGTGTTTGTGTGTGGGCTGAAAAAAGGGAGATGAGGCCTCTATTTATAGTGTTTTCAACTAAATACAAGATTATTATATGAAAATATGATCTTTCATTTAATGGACCCTTTACAAATAGGCTCATACATTAAATGTGATCATACACATGTGAGTCTATTATGTCCACATGTTAACCCTAATTGTGTTTATGTGTTAGTCTAATTTGGTAAGGTGTTAGTCTAGTTTTACATGATTCTTACAAGTATTTCTACTATAAACCCTAGCCATATATATGTATTAATACATATGTAAGATTCATACATTTGTATAGTTAGGTGTAAAGTAACATCAATTAGAGAAAATAACATGAAAATGACATTAAGATGACATTGTATACCTCTATATACATTTATGCACGAAAATTATATATATATTTTTATAAAATATAAACTCATATGTATGTATGTATATATATACTCGAATATATACATATATATTTATACTAGTATTTGTTATACACACATATGTATGTATATAAATATATCATAAAAATAAAATAATGCCTAATATACTTCAAAATATAAATAATCAAATACAATGTATATAATCGGCCACATATGTATATCTTTATATCTATATTTTTGGCTTATATATGTGTTAGCATATTCCTAAAATATCACATGATTAACATATAAAATAAAGGTACATAAATGATCATATAATTATGAAATAATACTATAATTAATATTTTAAAATAACAAGAAGTACCAGGTCATCACATCTCTGGTCGAATTTGAGGTAAGTGGAATTGATTGGGAAGATTGGGACCTGCAACAACGGAAGACAACATAAGCTAATCAAGATGGACCTCGACTAAGACCCTCCAATACTTAAATAAGTGATCGGATTGAGTAAGAATGTGTGTTGAGTAGGTAGATGAAATGCAGTTAGTGTCCCTCTCTTACCCTAAATGCGCAGGGGTATTTATTGTATGGCCATGGAGATCCTCCCCATGGGGCCACTAAGCTTAGTAGGTAATCATGTGATGATGTGAAGTGACCAATAAGCCTAAAGACTTAATCTAGTGGCATTAGGTGACTTTCATTAATGAGATATGAGGTTATGTGGCTGCCTCACACCTTGAGTTGGCAGAGCATTTAATGCTAGCATGGGATGACGAGAAGCAGCGTGGACTTGGTTGGATATGGGCTCGACTACACGACTTGATCTCGAACAACAAGGTCTACCTAGGCGTTTCGACTGGTCGAAGAGCCAGTCATTTGACTGATCACTTGGGAGGCGTGCTGGATGAACAGATCGTGTGCGTGACACGTTAGGTTGGATCTTCTATTGCATAATCGTGTTACATCCCCTATTACATTCATCAATACACGTCACGTGTATTGGTGAACGGTCGACATAAAGAAAGAGATTTTTTCATATCATTAATTTTTCTCTTTCCTTATCTCGACCGCTCATCAATACACGTGGCGTAACACGATTATGCAGTAAAAGATCCGAACTGGTGACATGTGGCCCATAAAGGATTGATTGGAAATATGCCACGTCAAGTTATTTTTTTGTTTTCATAATATATAAATTTACTTTTCAATTAATTTTTTTTCATAATATATAAAATTATAAATTTACTAAATATGTAATCAAATTATAATTCAGTTTTATTTTATACATGCATAAAATATGCTACACCTACTATTATATAGATTATAATTTTGTCACCTTATGTCCCGCAAAGTATAACTTTCTCAAGTTGTGTCCCTCATGTCAATTTCCATCAAATTTTTAGTGAAAATGTCAAGTATCATCTCAACAACTATTTATGTTTTATACTAACGGCCACAATGCGTTTCCATTAAAAATTTAAACAGAAATTAGTTACTGAGATATAACTTGAGAAAAATGTTACTTTATGGAAATCAATTTGATTTAATGATAATAATTGGGATACGATTCGCAAAATGCATAGATAAAGTTTGCAATTTTCTTGTAGAGGTAAGTATTACAGTCAGCCTTGGGTGGGATTCTTTTGTCTCATCTGTTCTCATCCAATTCAAACTCTCCACATTCACCCCATCGTTATAAAACCAGCAAGTCAAATCCAAAACTTGCAATCTTTTTTCTGCTCTCGGATTGAAATCTCGCTATAATGGCGGATTACTCTCTCCCGCAAGGCTCTTATTTTCTCGGATTCGACAGCTCCACCCAGTAAGTCTCTCCTTTACAATACAAGAATGTTTCACTTTTTTTTTTTTTCATGTTTTGGCACTGTTATTGGATTTAATTATCTATGCGTTGACGTTGTTAATTGATTTAATTTATTTCTTCACCGTTTCTCAAATAAATTATATTGTTGATCGTGTTCCTGGATTGAATCGTTGTTTGAAGAGAAAAGAAGTATAATTGTTGTGATGTATTCTGTAGGTCAGTGAAGGCAACCGTTTTAGATGCAAACCTGAACATAGTAGCGACGGAACTTGTTAATTTTGATTCTGAATTGTCCCATTACAAGACTAAAGATGGCGTTTATCGGGACCCTTCTGTTGATGGGAGGATCGTTTCACCCACTATAATGTGGGTCGAAGCATTGGACCTTCTTCTTGAAAGGCTCAAGAAATCGAATTTTGATTTTGGAAAAGTTGCTGCTGTTTCTGGTAGTGGGCAGCAACATGGTAGTGTTTACTGGAAAACGGGTAGTTCCAGGATTTTGTCATCTTTGGAACCGAACAAACCGTTACTCGATCAGCTTCGTGAGGCCTTTTCCGTTAAGGAATCGCCTATTTGGATGGATAGTAGCACCACTGAACAATGTAAGGCAATCGAGAAAGCCGTAGGTGGTGCTCTGGAGTTGTCGAAGCTTACCGGTTCACGCGCATATGAAAGGTACACAAAAGTAAGAATAATTTTGGATGTTTTATATTTTTGTCTATTTGTATGAGGAGTAATGCATTCAACAAAGGGTTATTTCATCTTAATTTAGACTAGTATGTATTGTTTATTAAATTTGATGATTTATACTTAATAGAACAATCAAAGGGTTATTTTGATATTGATTTAGACAGAAGGAATAATGAACTCTTCAAGTATTGACTTGTGTTGAAAATAGTTCATGTGCCATTGATGTAATATAGCATGTATGGTTTCTTCAATTTTTTAAGAAGACTAATGCTAGTTTTCAAAACATGTGCATACGAAAGGTATACAGGCCCACAAATTCGAAGGATATTTGAGACGCAGCCTGAAGCTTACCGGGATACAGAGAGGATCTCCTTAGTCAGCTCTTTTATGGCCTCTCTTCTTGCTGGGAGCTATGCTTCTATCGATCATACTGATGGAGCGGGGATGAATTTGATGGACATAAAAGAGAGAGCTTGGTCAAAAAAAGCTTTGGAGGTTTATTTTTAAATTTGCTTCTTTGTTATGTGGTTGTTTCTGTTTGATACTAAATCTTTGATTTGGTTGTTTTCTATGGTCTTCGGATTTTACGATGTGTATTTAGCTCCTTATGTCAGTCTTGGCTTTCTGTACATTTTAGGCCACAGCACCCGGCTTGGAGGAAAAGCTTGGGAAATTAGCGCCTGCATATGCTGTAGTCGGTGCAATTGCTCCCTATTTTGTGGAGAGGTAAGTTCACTTAGGCCCTGTTTGGTTGATTCCATTTTTGCAACTGCCTGTGTTTTGTTCAAAGTTGAAAAAGAGAGTTTACTTGATCTTGACTGGAAATAACAGTATGCTTAATTTGTTTGGAATATTGAATTTATATGTGTGAAAGTGAAGATAAATTTGGATGTATTCTTTATTTATCTTTTTTTTTTCCTTAAAGAAAAATACATTTATATTTTGTAGTTTTAGATGTATCTGTGGGGTCCACTATATGCTCAATATCGGATACAATCAATTTTGGGAGACGCGATATGGAAATCTCATTTTACTGGTGTTCATTTTTGTTCTATTCAGCAAGCGACACCTTTTGTAGAGTCAAGCTTTGTTTGATATCTGATGAGTCTCCTCTTGCCATTTTTCTTTTCTTTTCCTTTTTGTTTTTTCAGGTATAAATTTGACAAAAACTGTTTAATCATTCAGTGGTCTGGTGATAATCCTAACAGCCTAGCAGGTGACTATTTTATTTCTACTTTTATGCGGTTCATTATATTATAGATGTTACTGATAATAATGCTTCTTGTTAACTTATTTCCTCTGTTTTTCATTGCTTTGTATTCCCACCTTATTTAGACCTTCTATTCTACTTTGATCTCACGTAATCTCATGCATCAGATTTTTTGGCTGCCTGTTTTGTTTATATTGAAAAGCCACCTTTTTTTCTCAATATTTTTCTTTTTCGATATTTATTTTATTGTCCTCGACTTTGGTTACAGATAATTAAGGTCATGCCTTCTTTTATAGTTAATGGGAGTTTGGTTTTCTAGATCATCATAATGTAAACTACCATTCATATTTATAAGCTCAATGCTAAAAGTAAACAAGTCCTATTTGTTAAAGGTGTACAAATTATCATCGTCTCGTGAGCTGAATGTTAGACTTGATTACACTACTAACACTAATTGATGCTGAATGAGTTGTGTTTTATTCCGTAGGTTTAACCCTGAACACTCCTGGGGATCTGGCAATCAGTCTTGGCACTAGTGACACTGTAAGTTAGCTTGCTGTGTGTTGTCTATGCTTAATTCTTTTCAAGACCTTTTGCTTTTTTGAAAGTGCTTAATTTTAGAAATTTTGGGAATAGTGGTTTGTAGTAAAAGTCAGAAGCGTTTGAAAATAGAAGCTACTAAGCATTTGAAGAAGAAGAAGAAGAACTAAAAACTGTTAAACGTTGGTTAGGTGGTGCTGTCTAACTTTTAGTCTTTTTCTTTTTCTTTTTCTTTTTCTTTTTTCTTTTTATTTTTTTCCCTCTCAAACAAAGTCAAAGCAAACTTTGACATATTTTTCAACTGCGAAGAAATAAAAAGAAGCCAAAAGCTCAAATTTTGGGTTAGTTGCGGAACCCCCTGAGGTTAGGTCCGTTTTCACATAACCCAAAGTGGTATGAAAATTTAGAAATACCTAAGGTTTGTTTCCGTGCTACAGATACTCCCTTACTATAAGTGAAACTTGTAATACAAACCAAATAGAGGGGAGATATTTGTAATATTTCACATCACATGGGTTTTCGTGAAAATAACCCTAACTTATGGAGTTCTATTTGTAATGAAGAATACGTCTCTTTCATATTCCCTCAAACAAACACCCTCCTCCCAAACCCTCTGCATCCCCACCCCATGTTCATAAGCCATGATGTGAATTGTGAGGTAATCATTGTGGGCATAAGAGTAATCTGCAGAGAGAGACAGACATGCAGAAACTGTTTCTAACTTGTCGCGCATTCTACTACCATGGGAAACACATGTTTGAGTGGAATTTGCTGAGCCCCCAATCCCTATTTATGTTTATATAGGTCTTTGGGATCACAGCTGAACACAAGCCGTGCTTAGAAGGGCATGTTTTCCCTAACCCGGTGGATACAGAAGGGTACATGGTAATGCTGTGTTATAAGAATGGTTCTCTCACCCGTGAAGGTACACAAAATCTGTTAACTATCAAATACATTTGTGCCAATCCTAAAAATTAGACATTCGTTAACTCCGTAATTTGTACCTTGGTAGATATACGCAACCGATGTGCGGATAAATCTTGGGATGTTTTTAATTCATATTTACAGAAGACACAGCCTCTAAATGGTCAGTGCATGAATTCTGTTTTATTTATGTATTATTATTAAATCATTTAACTGGTAAATTCTTGGCTGAATGTTTCTAATGCTTTCTTTTATAGGTGGAAAGTTAGGCTTTTATTACAAAGACCATGAAATTATCCCTCCTCTCCCAGGTAAGCATTCCAGAAAATAATGTTCTTAAAATATAGTAAAAAATTGTTAAGATCTTCTCCATGAGAAGGTTAGATTTTGTTGTGCCTAACAGTATCCATCACCATGTCTGCCTCATACAAGATAATTCCAAATTTATTTTGTCCCTTATGTGCACAAGATAATTGATGGCATGAAGGCTTGAGAAAGGCTCCAATTACCATAAATATAGGGTCATATAACACTAACCTCCCCTCTCATTATCTGTAATTAACAAACATGCTTTCTTAGTTTCAAAAATTGCAAACCCCCTTTGATCATCGATATTTAATGAAAAAAAAGAAAATTATCAATAAGCATGTATTACATCATCGATACATGAGAAAACAATTTCAGGAACTTGCTAAAATTTGAATTATAAATAACTTAATTATGTGTAAAATTTTATTCAACAAAAGGGGAAACTATAAGGTTGAAATAAGTTGGAATGGAGGTGTGTATAATATTTGACACCAAAAGAGGAGACTTGTGTGTTTATGTACGTGTGCTTGACTCATAATTGTTACAACTGCAGTGGGTTTCCACCGTTATGTTCTTGAGAATTTCAACGGAGAGACATTAGATGGAGTAAAAGAAAGTGAAGTTGCAGAATTTGATGCTCCCTCCGAGGTTAGTGTGCCAAAAATACCCGCGCGCGCGCACACACACACATATATATTAAGACTTGAACAAAATTCCTTGCAGGTCAGAGCATTAGTGGAGGGTCAGTTTCTCTCTATGCGGGCTCATGCTGAAAGATTTGGAATGCCTTCACCTCCAAAGCGGATAATTGCCACCGGTGGAGCTTCAGCTAACAGTAGCATTCTCAGCGCAGTAGCATCAATTTTTGGGTGCAATGTTTACACAATCCAAAGCTCAGGCAAGTACAAATTTCTTTAATGAGCAATGTGCTGGATCTTTGGCATATCGTTGTATAGCTGAATCTCTTTCATAGATTTTATGCTTTGCTTTAAATCATGTTGCTGCTCGAGTAGTGTGGTCATGGTTGCTTGGTTCGACTTTAAACCGTTTAACTACTGATACAAAAACTCACTGATCATGCTGAAGGATGTCCTCAAGCTTGAAAAAGTGACAAAAGTTGTGATTGTCAACCACTGATATTTTGCGACACATACGAACATATTGAAACATATGTTGACAAATTTTGTTGGCACTAAAGTGTCATTGTATGTGTTACTAACTAAAACAGTGACAACCTGAAAAGCTAATTCTTATCACTCTTAAGGTATATTACAACAAAACAAAAGTTAACGTCATTTAATAGATATTGTTAGTGACAAATAAAGCAGATACATAATATTAATAATGAATTTCACACTACCACTTACAAGAGTTTGTCACTAATATTGTATTTTGATATACTGCCGCTTGACTATTGCTGTTCCATTGCTAAAATTTATGTGTACAGACTCAGCTTCCATGGGGGCTGCATTAAGGGCTGCTCATGGTTGGTTGTGCAACAAAAAGGGCAATTTTGTCCCGATTTCAAGCATGTATGCGGACAGTCTGGAAAAGACGTCCCTTAACCTCAAGCTCGCGGTGAGTGCCGGAGACCAACAACTTGTGTCTAAGTACGCTGTGTTGATGAAGAAGAGAGTAGGAATTGAGAACCGTCTTGTGCAAAAACTAGGACGAATGTGAAATTATACTTGCTAAGTTTTGAATAATTTTAGGGTATAGGTGGTTTACTAGTTTGGTTTTATTATCCTTCCGTTTCTAAATTTAGTTTTTTTTCCGTGTTATGTTTCTTGATATAAGATGACTTGTAAGTAATGAAAAGAGAGTGATTGGCAAGGAATTTACGACCATTTTCTGTTTATGGAAGTTAGTTTTCCTATTTCGCAGAATTTGTCTCCAAAGGTATTGGGTTGTTAAATTTTCTATCCTTTGATCTTTATTTTTGTTTATTTATTTATTCTTTATAGCACCAAAAAACTGCAGAAATGTTGCGTGATAGGTTCACTATGCATTGATGTGCCTTGCAAATGATTTGGAGTTAATGTTTGGTCAGTAATCAGTAATAGACTATAGAAGTATGAGGTAATTATTTGACTTGCTTGAGATGAGGGTCAATCTGGTCTTGAAGAAATAAAATTGCTAGAAAGGTGAAAATGAGCTATTATGGGATCTAGCAACAGGAAATGGGTCGGATGGTGTTTCTTTATGGGGTAGGGATGGGGCGTTGCAGAGGAAAGAAAATAGAGATTAAACGGAAAAAAGGAGGAAAGAAATTAGAGGATAGGATGAAAATGAGAAGATAATTATTTTTTCATGTTTATTGGGACGGAAATGTGGAAGTTGGGGTGGGAGCGGGTTGAATTTTTATCGGTTCGAGTTAATCGGGTCGGGTACCTAACATAATTATCCGAATTGAATCCGAAACCCGTTTTTTTTAAGTGAATATTTTTATTTTGATAAAATAATTTTGTTTACAATTAATATATACAATAAATTAAATCTATGCTTATAGTTCTTGTGGACTCTTAAATATGTAGAAATAGAATGATAATTTTTATATAATTATTTGAAATTTACTTGACCCTGAAAATTTTCCCAAGTTCGAGAACCCGACCTGAATGCTCACCACTAAGTGGAAGGAAATAAAATAATTTTTGTGCCAAAGAATAACTCTACCATTATATTATTATAAATATAATTTTGTTATGAATTCATTTATTAAAATGAAATAATGAAGACAAAATAAATTGATATGTTTAAATATATATTTACATAGTGTCAAATGACAACTATAGGTTTATATAATTATTTTGTAAAGAAATTAATGAAAATAAATAAATATATGAAATATATATTTAACATAATATACAAAATAAAATGTCGAATTTGCTATCCACCATAAATAAATTTTGTAATTAAATAAATAAATCATAGTTGTTACCAAAAATAAAAAAAATAAACACGTTATATATTCCATTAATCAGCATCTATCTATATCTATATTATTATACCTTTGAAGGGGTGTTTAACCCAAGAACATGAATTTTGACCGGATACTATTTTTCCCAGTTCCATTCTTCTGATTCTTTTACCAATCAATGTTGTACTCCCAAAAAAGATCAAATAGAAAAACGCTGCAACGAGAATATGAAGGAAAAATGAAAATTATCACGGCGAACCAACAACTCTTGCTCTGTGACGGCGCGTTGCAGTGCCGAAATTGATAAAAATTTTAAGAGATTGGAGTATTTTCGTAATGTATTCCACTTCGTGAAAACGGATTTTGGTTTCGAACAACAAGAAATTGGGAATTTTTTGGCACAAATTCTCGCTTCGAATTTGTGGTACTGAAATCCTTTAAATTCTTGCCTATCCACTGGATGAGCATGCAAAAAAAGTTAATTAGTTATTAATTTGTTCGACACAAAAGGCGAAGAACTTGAAGAAAAGATGTTGTTTAATGAGCCTGCTGTAGAACCAAAGATAGCTGCGGTGCATTCTGGTATATAATGGCTCAATTATTCTGCCGAAGGGATCGTCGCGATTGTTGTTACTATTGTGTTCTAAGCTCGATTTTCTTTTTCCCCGACCTGTCGGCTCTGCTATTAATGATACACCATTAAAATCACAGAAACAGATTGACAGCTCTTCCGAGTTCCGTTCGAATGCGAAGCAAAATGCTAGAACCGTTTTGATTAACATGAGACGCCCGGTAAGTTTATTTGATTGGTTGGTGATCTCATTTATTGCCACATTTCATGCATTTGAAATTTCGAATCAAATTATATGATTCTCACACACTACATTTCTATATATAATAAAAAAATAAAATCAAAATTTTCAATTTCTTATGAATGATTTCGAAATAATCTATGTATATATTATTATATATTAAGTGCGAATAACTTATTAGTATTTTACGTTTCTTCCTTTTTTTGTGAAGACTAAAATAACCTTATATAAGTGATAATAAATAATATTTATTCATGACCCTTTAGTAATTTAAAAATTAAGAGTTAGACTTCAAATTGAACACTAAATGAAATATAAATACTACAACTATGAATAAATAGTTGGACTCTTAATTAAACTCTATAGTATTAAATTTTTGTCATATAAAAAATTAAATAAGTAAAAAAGAGCTAGCGATCCTCTTTTATCCGTCCAATGTAGATATAATTTATTAAATAGATTTTTTTGTAACACTCTTAGCTATCAATTGTAAAATAATTTCCTTTCTTGATGCTTTTAGATTTGTTAGACCAATTTATTATATCTTCCTCATTGTGATTAGTGGAATAGTTCATGAAAAAGAGGAAATACAAAGTTTGTAAACAATATAAATTTAAAAAAAAAAAAAAACTAATGCACCAAGCTTATTGAGTATTATGGTACCATTTAATTATCAAAAATAATTATTTATATCAAAATACAAGTACATAACTAAAATATGCAATTAATAAGTTATATAAATATTATCCACATACGTCTTGTGTTTATGTAAATGAAATATGACTTATAAGTAGACATTATAATTACTTTTAATTAATTACTTAAAATTGAAAAATAAAATATAAAATTATATCATATTTTAGT
>JAOWBU010000302.1:0-30051 GCA_026212405.1 Petrea volubilis
AGCAATAACAGGATCAATTTACTACAATGACGAAACAATTACCACGTAGTTGTGGTAATCGCTAGTCACTAATCAGTTTTACTATTATATCAGTTTAGATTCTTATACTTCGGCTTAAAAATGGATCAGCTCGAAATGATGATTTCGAATTCACTAGTAAAGAATGGGCCGAATTAGAAATTAATGTTTGTTTCGGGTCCACATTAACTGTTACAGAAATGGGCAGTTGCGTCGCTTTCAATCATTTTTTTTTCAATATTTTTTCAGAAATTTGTTCTTCAGCTCTTGTGATATCCACTCATATGCTCAATTTCAAGTTTCATTCAAATTTTATAGGCCAATTTTTTTGGTGTGTGCGAAGGTGTGGTAGTGTGTGGGGGTGGGGGTGGGGGAATAGAAAGGTAAAATTATAGGGGCAGTATTTAGTATTTTTAAATTTAATATGGGGGTCTTTTAGCAATTTCATTAAACTAGAGGTGTTAAAGAATTAACAATGGTGCTAAAATCAATGCAAATCAAAAGATAATGAATGCAGTGTAAGAAAAGGGCAATTGACACATTGCACCCTCCAAACACATCTAATTGTCACTATGCATCCTAAAATTGAAATTTTTGTATTTTGCACCCTTGAAAATACATTAGCTTGGCACTTTGCACCCTCCACACCCATTCCTATTGAAATTTTCCACTAGAAATAATATTCCGGCCAAATTAAATGGGCAAATTTGATATTTTATAAAATTAAATAAATAAAATAACAAATTGAACATCGACTTCTTCATAACAACTATGATACAGTACAAAAAAATTTGAGAAAAATAAAAACAAAGGAACTCATCTTGACGGCTTGAACATTTTTCAATATCTCTTCAACTTTTCACTTAATTTGTAGCAAGAAATTGAAAATTCTTGACTATTGAAGATAGTTAATAAACAATTATTAAAATATTAAAAGATGATGTTGATTACGAAAAGGCATTTCACTTTGAAAATAGGCCATAAATATTTCTTTTTTTGCTATTTTTTGCTGGTTTTTTATTAAACTATGCACTATCATACACAAATTTGTATCATTGTCACTCAATGAAAACCTTATTTCTAGAGGTTATGAGGTGTTTTTAAAGTGATAGCAAACATGGTCTTGCCAAATTGAATCAATCTTTTACTAGTGGTGGTACTAAATTTAGGATAATTATTGGTAATATCTAGGCCAAGTTTTCAAGTTATAAGATTATCTTTTGATTTTTAAATTACCTTATGAATTCTAGAGATTTTTTAATTTTGGCCGAAATATTATTTTCAGTTGAAATTTTTAATGAGAATAAGTGGAGGGTGCAAAGTGCCAAAGTAATATATTTTCAAGGGTGCAAAATGCCAAAATTTGAATTTTAGGATGCATAGTGTCAATCAAGTGTGTTTAGAGGGTGCAATGTGCCAATTTCCCTGTGATTAGGGGCTGTTAGAAGGAAAATAACAGAATGGCTAAAAATAGGCATTGTTATATTTACACATGCCTAAAATAAAGGCCATGTGCTATTAAGAATTCGAAATTTAAATAAAATGGCGTGAACTGCCACAGCAAAAAGCTAGGACGGTCATTCATTTTTAAATGGCCAAGTTTGAATAAATACCAAGAATAAGGGATGGCGGTTATAGCTTGAAAGCCTATAAAAAGAGCTGCATTCGCCATTTGAACACAACGTCAATTAATCAAAAAAAACAATTCTCTCAATCAAGAAGTCCATACTTCTCTGATTCCTTAGCTTAAATGAACAAAGAATAGCTTTAGTTCAAGTAGGTAGAAAACCGTTGCGGGTGTTTGTAGCCATACCTCATTCGGCTCGAAGTGAGGATATCAATGCACTCATTCCGTAACATCACGAAGTCGTAGCCATCACTCACTCGGATTGGGCCCAGTTCGAGGTGAGATATCAATGCGGCGGAGTGGTACCCAGCATTCATATCGAGCGCATGCATGAAGAGGAGTACAAACGGAGTGAATCAATGCTCGTCGGAGTGACCAGCCTCTGAATACACCCACAGGTAGATATGGCCGGAGTCATCAATGTGGCCGATTTGTAGCAAGAGTTCTTAGGAACTGCTCAATGCATCTATGTCATAGATATGGCCCGAGTCATTAATGCGTGTGTCCGTAATCGAGTTCTGTAAAGTCCGCGTGGCGAGTAGCCATAGTCTTTGAAATGTATTTTCTTTTCGATTTAAGGCTTTTCGACCCTTTTCGAATTCGAGAGTGCTAAATTATTAAGTCCTATATTAAGTTGTAGGCGAGTAGAACCTCAAGGGTAGTGTTTGCCTACTCCAAGTCAGTCGTTTTTCAGATAGAAGTCTTGGGCGCATTACATTTTTCACTTCGAATTGCTTCACTTCACTTCGAAACACAAAACTTCCACTTATGTGCTCCTGCTCATTGGCACGCCTACACCCGAACACGAGAAAGCTCACTTCGAGTCGACTGCTTTCCAATCAAACTCAGCCGGTCCAAACCCTGAGCTGCCACTTCTACGCGGTCGGAGGAAATTTATGCAAACATATCTTTCTGGCATGCCCAGTGGGACAACACTTCGGTTTTCGAAAAGATTTTGTCAACATTTAGGTCTTAAGAAGCACGTTTTATTTCGGTCAATTGCATACTTGCTTTCTTCATTGGAAAATCACAAAAAGCTAAAAACTAAAATTTGTAAACAGCAAGCTATGGCACCACCACGCTTAAGGAGCCAAACTCGAGCTGACCTCAGTTCAGACAGTGGAAGTGAGGCAGCCAGTGATCAGAACGAAGAGATAAGTGCAAATAATCCACCTCCAAACATTCAGGCTATCTTTGACAGGCTCGAGCGAAATTAAAGAGCGCCTGAAGAGGCGCTTATTCAGGAAGCACCCACCTTGCTGGCCAGAGTGGCCAATTGTGGCGAAGATGCGTTATACGTGATGGAAAAGTGGATCTTGGAATCCAACCGGAGATTCCAGGAGTTGATAGAAAGACAACGTAGGGAAGAATCGGAGAGGGCCGAACAGATGGACACCATGTTAGAATCACTCAAAGTAACAGATCCACATTACGGAATGAACTTGCGCAGCGTGGTGGCAAGGATGGACAACATTCCACCAGTAAGAGAACCTCTACGACGAAATGAGGCCGAACAACTTCACAGGCCTGACCTTGCCGATGCACAGCCAGAACGATTGAGCATTGGAGGTAATGATCGCCGTGGAAGGTACCCTAATATTGATACTGGCAAAAGGGTGGCGTTCGAATCTAGAGGAATACCCTTGGAAGGGGAAGGATCGGGCTCCCGAGATCATTTCGAAGGGCCTGAAACCCCTGCGTGATGCCACACCTGGTGGGAAGACCCCAACCTGCCTCCAATGCCACTAATCCCACCAATCGAAATGACAACACAGCCGTGTTTCGTCAGGAGATACAGGAAATGTTGCGATAGGAGTTGGCAAGGCATAAACGGTCAGCCTCGCCACCCAGGTACTCTCGTCCCTATCCCCCTCATATTGACACGATTCCTTTTCCCCCAAGGTTTAGGGTCCCTATTTTTACTTTGTTTAACGGGGATGGGTCATAGACCACAATTGAACACGTTGCGAAATTTACCACACAATGTCACGAAATCGGAATGGACGGAAACTTAAAACTATGTTTATTTCCAAATTCGTTGACTGGAGAAGCCTTTTTGTGGTACATTAGACTCAGACCTGGGTCTGTTCTCGATTGGCCAACTATGGAGAATCTCTTCCATAGTCATTTCTATCGACTACCCCCTGAGATATCCATATCGAAATTGACTAATATGAGACAAATGCCCGAGGAGTCAGCCGAAGAATACATTGGAAGATTCATCCGGGCTAGACACTTTTGCCCAGTGATCATGGTCGAAGAAGGTTACATAAGTTTGGCCATAGGAGGCATGCACCTCGAATTAAAAAAGAAAATGTTTGGCCAACAATTTGCATCAATTTTTGACTTAATTAGGCATGTCACTGAGTATGAAAAACTGTTAAGGGAAGAGAATCGTAGAAGTCATCACGGCAAGGCCACTCACTATCAAGTAGGCCTAGCCGAAGTCCAAGATGACTTGGTTAGTGTTGAAACAGACCAATAGGAAAACGAAGTAGGCTTAGCCCAGGTCATTTGCCAAAAGAATACGGTCTGCCCGGCTTTAGTAAAACCAAGGGCATTATAGCCTCACATCAAGATGCCTCCTGGCCTGCTGAACAAGCCAGAATTCCGTTCTGAAACGGAAAGGCGCTATGGTTTTGACGTATCGAAAATTGAGGCTATATTTGATCACTTATTGGCTGATGGCAAGATCAAAGTGCCAAATGATCATAGAATGCCAACGGCCCACGAGCTAGAAGGCAAAACATACTGCAAATTTCATAATGCATGGACTCATAACACCAATGATTGTTTGGTTTTCAGGTGGATGATCCAAAGCTGTCTGGACAACGGCACCTTACGCTTTCTGCCGGAATGGATGAACAAGAAAATGAGAATTGACAAAGAGCCATTCCAGGCGGAGGGAGTAAACATAGTCAACATTCAGGATGGCCCAGCCGAAAAGGAAAACCAGCAGCATGAGCAAGTTACAGCGCAGTTAGAATGGTAGTAAGGCCTTTCCAAAATGGCAACAGTGCCATGGGTCTATCCAGCAGGAGCTTACTATCCTTTGGCCAATCCCATGGCCAACTTTTCCATGGTTCCACAGCCGTTTATGGTACCGTATCTCCCTCACATGCTCAGGGGGCATTGTGCCAATGGCGATCTGTTGCGAGAAAATTGGAACAAGCAGAATCGAAGTCCTCCCCGAAGGACTGACATAAGTGCGAAGAGGAGGGCACCCTCTAGCCCACCTCGGAGGTATGAACCAACTCGAAAACCAGTTCATTCCAGATTTGTTAAACCACCAGCAGTCCAGGAAGGACACTGGACGGCAGTAAGACATCCCAAGTTTCCTAGCGGAAGAAGTCCTCGAGAGATGATGTGAACACAATACCGAAGATACTTGCGACAGCGCAAGGAAATTGAAATACTCAGAAAGGAAATAGTGAAACCCAGCAAGGGTAAGGCAGTGATGTCGGCAGAGCCAGAAAGCCAGATAGTCACCCCGACTGAAGTTCAACCGAAGGGAAAAGTGGCTGATCCAATGATATTAGAGACTGATGAATCAAAGAACGATGTCTCAAGCAGGCCAGATGGTGTCAGGGAGGAGGATTTGCTAAGTGAATGGATAGTTAAGATGGAAGAACTAAACCAGGTCGACAAAGAGTTGACAATCGAAACCGCAGACATTCCATCGTCCAATTGCGACGCTGTCAACATGGAATGCAATATGGTATGGGCATTCCCTTCCGATACTAATACTAACAATAATTCTCAGGACAACTCAGAAGAAAGCAGTGAAGTCTTGGATGACAGTGAGCCAGTAGCTTTCTTTGTAAGCAGTGCCGAGCAGATGGTCCAGAAAATCAAAACAGTCGAAGAGATCAAGGCTTTGTTCCAAAAACCGCCGCCAAGCATGGCGCAGCATGTAAAGCCCCTCTTCGTGTCTGGCCATCTCGATGGCAAGCCTACGGGCAGAATGCTGGTGGATAATGGAACCGCAATGAATATCATGCCTCTCCAGACCATGAAACGCATAGGAAAGGAGAAAAATAATATTCTCAAGACAGATGTGGTGATCAGCAATTTTGCGGGAGGTAAAGTAGATGTGATGGGAATACTGCCGATCGAAGTAAGTATCGGGCATAAGACAGTCACTTCTGCCTTTTTCGTTATCGACGCAAAGACTTCATACAATGCCTTGCTAGGGAGGGATTGGATTCATTCCGCCATGTGCATCCCTTCCACCCTACACCAGTTTTTGGTATTTTTGGGAGATGAGGAGAATGAACGAGAAATGGTGAAGGCAGAAGAGAGACCGTTCATGGCCAATGTGAATGTAGTAGAAGCTAGATACTACTCCGACAATGTCGGACCATATAGGTTTATCAGACAGGACAAATATGGTCGTCCATTTGGTGCCACTTCGTCTGTGGCGCCAGTTAGTTTAGAGGTAGCAATGACTAAAGAAGTTAGCAGGCCTTGCAATATCGAAGAGAGGCCACCTTCTATTTTTCAAAATATTAATCATGAATAACGTCGACATAGACGAAATTGTAATAATTCCGGATAATACCGAATCGTTAATAATAAATAAAACTTTGGCCTTACTGGCCAAAAATCTTTCCGATTACTACAATTGTAATGCAGATGTAATCTATGAACATGACCAAGGTCTCACTTTGACAGACGAGATCACATTAAGAGAATTGGGTGTCGCTCCAGCAAAACTTGATGATGTAAGGATTCAAGTTCAAGATCCTGTCATCGAAGTGGAGCTTGACAATGAAAACGATCATAGGCCCACATACATTAGTGCTTTATTAAGCCATGAAAATAAAGAGACCCTAGTCAGTATACTTAAACAGTACAAGGACTGTTTTGCATGGAATTATGATGAAATACCCAGTCTCAGCAGGGACTTGGTGGAACATCGAGTACCGATGTTGCCTGGGTTCAAGCCATGCAAACAGCCTCTTCGCCGCATGTCAGACAAGGTCTGTGTGTTAATCAAAGAAGAAATTCAAAGGCTTCTTAAAGCAGACTTCATCGAAGTGGCCAAGTACCCGGAATGGGTGGCCAATGTCGTGCCAGTCATAAAGAAGAATGGAAAATTGAGAATTTGCATAGACTTTAGGGACTTAAATTTGGCATCTCTAAAAGATGAGTACACGATGCCAATGGCCGACATGATGATAGATGCCTTCGCAGGATATGAGTTCTTAACTCTTGTCGACAGCAATGCAGGGTATAACCAGATCTTCATAGCCGAAGAGGATATCCCGAAACTGGCACTCCAATGCCCGGGGGCATTGGCACCTTTCAATGGAAGGTTATGCCGTTTGGTCTTAAAAATACTGGGGCTACGTATCAATGGGCTATGAATTGCATCTTTCATGACTATATGAATGACTTCGTCAAGATCTACATTGACGATCTCATTATCAAGTCTACCAGCTTTGCTCAACATTTAAAGCACCTGGTTAAGGCCTTTAAGAGGATGAGAAAATTCAAGTTGAAGCTGAACCCACTGAAATGCGTGTTCGGAGTGGCCGCAGGCCATTTTCTTGGGTTTTTAGTGGATAAGAAAGGAATCGAAGTGGAGGCAAACAAGGCAAAGGCCATCCTGGCCACCCAGCCACCTTGAACCAAGAAAGAACTTCAACAATTCCTTGGAAAGGTCAATTACTTGAGGTGGTTCATTTCGAACCTTGCAGGCAAAACCAAGATTTTCTCACCCTTATTGAAGTTAAAAGACCATGACCACTTCAAATGGTCAGAAGAACATGGGCAGGCATTCGATAGGATCAAGGAGGCGTTGACTTCCCCTCCTGTGATGATGCCACCACGAAAAGAAAAGCCGCTTAAGCTTTACATTTCTACAGCCGATAAGAGCATTGGGGCCTTCTTAGCTCAAGATGATGAACGGTCTCGAACGGGCTGTGTACTATTTAAGCAGGCATTTGAGCGACACGGAACAAAGATACCATCCGATCGAAAAGTTGTGTTTAACTCTGTACTTCGCGTGTATTAAGCCACGACATTACTTGCTACCGGTAAAGGTGCTTGTAATCAGTAGCGTCGATTTGATCAAATACATGCTTTCGAGATCAATAGTGCGTGGTCGGATAGGCCGTTGGGCCATCCACCTAATGGAATATCAATTGCAATTTGTTCCACGAAAAGCGGTGAAAGGCCAAGCTTTGGCCGATTTCCTCATCGAACACCCCGGTGTCGAAATAGATGATGAAATGGCTCAACAAATCGAAATGCTATCAGTATTCGTAAAGCCATGGATCCTTCAATTCGACGGGTCTCGAACAGATAAAGCATTTGGGGCTGGCATAGTCGTCACCTCGCTATCAGGAGTCAAGACTGGCATGGCAGTCCAGTTCGATTTCCCGTGCACCAACAATCAGGCCGAGTACGAAGCTTTGATCCTTGGATTGGAATTGCTACGCGTATTATGAGCATCCAGTATCAATGTGACTGGGGACTCCTAGCTCATCATTAAGCTAATCCAGGGTACATTCTAGTGTCGAAACCCCATACCAGATAGGTATATCTCCACTGTCAATGCTTTACTAATGGGATTCAACAAAGTGGCATTTCAGCATGTGGCTAGGAAGTGTAACTTCGAAGCCAATGAATTAGCTCAAATAGCCACTACGGCAGAATTTCCTAAGAATTGTATGGCCACCAGTTATACCATTACAAGGCAGGCATATCCCTCTCATCTCGAAAGAACTAATGTTAGCGCCATAGAAAGCACTATGAAGCAACCTGAAGATTGGCGTGAACTGATATTGAGTTACTTGAATAATCCCCTCCCAAGGAGCACCTCGACAGATCAAGATGAGGGCCGCTAACTATGTGGTCTTGGGAGGCAGCTCGTTGTATCATTGAAGTCATGATGACGTTCTCCTACAATGTGTTGGGCAAGATGAGGCGATGAGAATCATGATGGAAGTCCATGAAGGAGTATGTGGAGTCCATCAAAGTGGCTGCAAGATGGCATGGTGGATCAAACGATATGGCTATTTATGGCCAAAAATGGTGCAAGATTGCCATTGGCTGGCCAAAGGCTGCGAACAATTGTTAGCTACATGGCCCAATTCAGAGAGTGACAGCAGAAGAGATGAATCTAATAATCAAACCTTGGCCATTTCGATGTTGGGCCATCGACCTAATAGGGGCCATCTTTCCTCCCTCTTCGAAACAGCATACCCATATTATCATCGCAACAGACTATTTCACTAAGTGGGTAGAGGCCGTTCCCCTCAAGCAAATCGATCAAGGAACGGTAGTCAGATTTATCAAAGAGCACCTAATACATAGATTTGGAATTCCCCAGACTATCATAACAGATAGGGGAACCATGTTCACGGGATCTGAGATTCAGGCTTTTGCCACCACGTATGGCATCCAGCTCACACATTCCTCGCCGTATTATGCACAAGGAAATGGACAAGCTGAATCCACCAATAAGACCTTAAAGAATATCATCTCAAAGATAGTAGAGGAAAATCCTAGAGCATGGCACCTATTGCTCTCCGAAGCATTGTGGGCTTATCGAGCAAGCAAGCGCACCAGCACAGGAACTACCCTATTTCGACTCACCTATGACCACGATGCAGTCCTACCCATGGAAATCAACGTGAGATCTGCACGGATAGCTCAGCAAATTAATCTCACCATTGAAGAATACCGTTACAAGATGGTAGACGACTTAGACGCCGTAGAAAACATTAGGATACAAGCAGTAGATTCCATTGAGGCTCAGAAGAAATGAGTTGCTAGAGTCTACGACAGAAAGGTCAAGGCCAAGAGATTCCAAATTGGAGACCTAGTGTGGAAAGTTGTTTTCCCCTTAGAGAAGAGAGATGCGATTGGGAAGGTCCCTTTTCGATCCATTCAATAACTAGGGGAAGAGCCTATTTACTGGAAAGTATGGATGGAAACTTGCTCAGGGATCCAATTAATGGCAAATATTTGAATAAATATCACCCTACCTTATGGGAGACATTGCCATTAGAACGCCGAATTAGCCTAAGTCAAAATGGCCTCTAAGGCCAATCGTACTTAGGACGTTTTTTTTTGTTCATTTATCTCAATTCAAACATGTCGTTAATAAGCTTATGAGATTTCTTTTTCACATGTATGTGTTTTTTGAAGGAATCTTGAGATAAGCAAATCAAATAGCAAGATGAAACTAGATGAATCAAAAGAATCGAAATATTGAGCCAAGAATGGCTTAAGAATTTAGAAGGAAAAACTAGTAAAGAGCAAAATTTGTTCCGGCAACAAGCTACCATTTGTAAATGGCACGCAGGACATAAAATTGAAAAGACCAGAAAGCCAGGTAGCCAGGGCATCCTTTTCCTGAACTGTACCGCTTGGACCAGCTGCCTCGCCTGCTGGTTGGTTAGAAGTCGAAGTGGCCTCTGCCAGATGACCAACTCCATACCCTCTTGCCTCACTGACCCTTGGGGTCCCTTCACCCAGAAAATCAGCTCGGAATCAAGCGAAGAATAAGTGCAAAGAGGTAGTCACCTCGTCAAGTTCGGCAAAGGCAGTCTCAACTTGCTGTTTCCGCTCCAGATCCCTTTCTTTGGCTTGCTGATAGGCTTTGATTTGTGCCTCAGAATCAGCCTTGAGCTGGTCGACCTCACCAGAAAGATGGAGCAATTACTGGTCTACCTCTTCGATAAGTTTTCGCAGGCGTTCCATCTCGGCAGCAAGTTGTGCTCGTGTGGTGGATAACTCCAACTACCATTAAGCCCTTTGAGACAATTGAACTGGAAGAGACTTCGGATTATCAACCAAAGGGCCTGTGGTGGAAACATGAGGCGTTTGGATAAGGGCATGACTGCTCTCACACTTCGTCCCAAGGCTAGGAAGGTTCCTTGCAAAATCCTCATAGAATCGTCTTTTACTGGGCGCCATAGTGAGGCAAGCAACCTCCTGCAGGATCTGATCGATTAGATCCTTTCTCGTCCCAAGGATGGCCGGCGCATGTTCGGAGTCCACTCCTGCAAGGAGCCCTTTGAGCTCCTGAATCCGAGCATCAGAAAGATGAGTGGCTACCTCAGGAACAGGGGCATCTCCCAAGACAGAGTCCAGCAAGTCCACCATTTCCTTAGCACTACTCAAAGGTGTTGAACCTGACATCGATCGGAGAGAAATTGCCTGCAGAAAAGAGGGAGTTAGATTATGGAAAGAAAACAAAAGAGCATGGCGAAGAGGAATGATGTTACCTGGGAACTACCGGCAAGGGTCTCTGGCAGTGAGGAGGTGGTAGAGGGAGCCTGAGCAGCGGACTAAGCGATGGCCTGCAGAAATCATGGTCAGAAGGGAACAACACTGAATGAGCAGGAATGAGCCAAAGAAACATTACCTTAGTCACTTTGACGGGAGGAGGAGGAGGCGGCATGTCTTTCTTGGAAGGGGGATGAAGACCTAGAATATCCATGGAAGAATATCCCACCGCAGTAAGATCAGTGTGAATCCGATCGATGGCCTCCTTGACATTAACCTCCTCAGAAGGAGATTCCTCAACACTTTCTGTTTGAGGCCCAGCGGAAGCAGAAGGGTTATCAGTCGGAGAAGAGTCAGAGGAGAAGGCAGGCATCACTAGGCGCCTCTTCGTCACCATTTGTTTAATAAGTGGCCGCTTTGGGCCAGCTTCAGTCGGAATGGCGCGCTTGCTTCGACTAGATGTCTGCAGAAGGAAGAAATCAACACAGTGAAAAACGGGAGAAGGAAGCCAAAAAGAAGGTACCTGATCAGAGGCTTTTGATTCAACTTCATCAGAATCGGACACTTCGATCACACCCTCAACCTTGGTGGAGTGAAAGTGGCGGGTCGAACGACGAGTACCCACCTTGACAGGAGCAGGGGCGGGTGCAAGTACAGGCGCAGGGGCTGGAGACGGGATGGGAATCCCGGTGAGAATGGTGGTGGCAGCAGACATCGTGGCTTCGGTCTTTTTACAGGAGCTTGGAGACAAAATAAGCACACACTTCAACAACCACATAAGAACAAGACCAAAGCACAAGAAACAGGGATGAAGGTAATACCTTCCCCTTCTATGGTCACTGCGTTACTTCGAAAAGGAACAGCAATTCCAAAGAGCTCAACCCTACGAACTCCCACGGGGTCATTAACAAACAAGCCACTGAAGGTAACCTTGTCATGGAAGCTCATGCGCCTTTCAAGGGGAAGGTCGGGGATAATCATCCATGGGACGAAGTCAGGTAAAGGGGGGGCAGTCAAACATAATGGTTTATAAAAGGTGGACCAATGTGGGGCACGGTCCTCTAATTTTTTCCTAGCAAGATGGAAATGCTCTTTGGCCCTAGCTATCAATTTTTCTTTCTTTTCGAAGAATGTAATAGAAGCCTACCTAATGCATCCATCACAATCAAAAGGGTTCTAGGTAACATTATAAAAGCGTTCAAATCTTTCAATACCTTTTTTGCCCGCGGTGGGTTTAACGAGCACGTCGTCGGAGAAGGGCACGTCAGTGGCCACCTTTGAAAGCACGATCGAGAAGGTGAAGTGAGCTACAGCCGCATGAGCAGGCTCAATTCAGGAGCGTTTCAAATAATCAGTCCACTAGGACTGGAAAGACGAAGTGGCCTTGGGGTCTCGCGCGAAGTAAACAAACTCAAACTCATCCATACGACGAGAAGAACTTTCAGTTAGGCCTCTAAAAACGTCGATTCCCCAATTTTTGCACTTGTTCAACTTGAAACGTGATGAATTGATCGTCACAGCCGGGGCAGGTAAAGATTGGATTAGGCCGAATTGACGGGCCACATAATGGGGAGCGTATGGCATGAGACGGCTGGAGACCATGTTATCAAAGCGGAAGTAATACGGCAGGTCCCTAGCAGTAAGGAAAGAGGCCCACCTCCTCTGATCGCTAGTATGAAAGGAATGAGACCCATGGCGATAAAACGCCGAGTCACCACTGCACAACACATCCCAATCGGGAATGCTGCCATCTTGAGGAAGATAGAATAGAACGAAGACTCGTTCGGGGAGGGCAGTTGAAACATTGACGCGTGCCAAAAACGTGGCGAAGAGCTCCTTCTCCATCCTCATACCAATAGTCCTAGCGCACAAGTGAGGAAAATAGGCCTGGAGCCACATCTACACTAACCAGAGCCCGCTATGATAAATCTCCCTTTTCTTGGGGTCTTGCCTCATCTTAACCAATTTACGCAACCCCTTGTAGATGAAGGCCAGCACTGCTGGGCCCAAAGTCAAATTGGCACCAGCAGCCATATAATAAAATTCCATGGTTTGTTGGCAAGATTGGCTGCAGAAAATGTACCTACATAGCCATAACACCAAGAATCGGACATGCTCTTCGTCTGAAACAGGAGTGGCTTTGTTGACAAAATGGGCAATGATGTGCCTATAGCTAGTCAGGGGTTTGCTCTCACGGGAGAGGTGGGAAAGCTCTAAAACGTCAAGATCCTCGTACCTAATGTTGACGCCAATCGGACAGCCAGACGCACAGAAACCCGCTAGCTGCTCCAAATCAAGAAGGGTTAAGGTCATAAGACCGGCGGCAAAATGAAAAATGTTGTCCAGACGGCACCAAAATGGCAGCGCCGCCTGTAGAAACCCCATATTGAGGGAGTAAGGGGATTTCAAAATCTGAATGGGTTTGTAAATTCCGATACTTTTCCATAATTGGCCATGAACGGCTTCGACGCGGGCATACCAGTTGATGAAATCGCGGTGAACGTAGGAGTTGGGCGACCACGGCCAGTTGCGAACGGAGGTGCCAAAGACATGGCCCTCTGGGTACGGTAAGTGCTCTTCGAAGCGAGCCAAATCACGAGGATGATCGCGAGGGACCTCCCCACTGATAGCAGGGCCCAAAGACTGAGAGCCTTCACTGGTAAAGATGGTGGATTTTTCAGTCGCCATTGATGAAGGAAGAAATTAGGGTTTCAAAATTGGGGAATAAAAGAGTGGAGGTGACGATGAAGATGGGTGACTGGAAAAAAGAAGAGGGTTCTTAAAAAGTCAAAACTAACGGCTGGAGAAGAGTCCTAATTTTTTTGGGGATAAACACGTAAAGATTTAGAGTAAGTAGGAGATTAAGAGTTAAGGGGGCAATAAGAGTCCCAGGCATGGGAGAACACTGGAAACGACTAGTATTGGGACACTCAAAGGGCGCCATCATGATGGCACCAGTAACAGCGGTCAGTCGGGATGAGCAGAAAAAGAGGAAAATATTTAAATATCCATAGAAGAATAAATGAGGGAGGTTGCAGGAAGCACCATAGTGACATTCTCATGGCCTGACAATCAACCATTAATGACAACATGAAGGCCATGGCATTTACAGCAATACGTTGTTCAAAAAGAACTGAAATTATCACGATTAGTATGGGAAGCAGGAATAAAAAAGCCACCAAATGTAATGGCGCGAAGGAAATAAATTTAAATTAAGTTATAGTCAAATCTTACTAATTGACCACAACTTGCGGGGGGCATTGTTTGGGCCCGAAAATATTTTTTTTCAAAAATTAGATTCGGAGTGGGCTGATATCGGGTTCTTTTCGCCACGCCAAAATGAGTTAATTGGGCCTAAGTCATTTCGAGTCACGATGGGCAGCCCACATTAGAGGCCCGGATCAAAAAAATAGGAAGCTCATGGCCCAACCGGCCAAATATATAAAAATTTAAAATAGAAGATAAAAATAAATTTAAAATCTCTTATGATTAAGGGTTGTTAGAAGGGAAATAACAGAATGGCTAAAAATAGGCATTCTTATATTTACACATGCCTAAAATAAAGGCCATGTGCTACTAAGAATTCGAAATTTAAATAAAATGGCGTGACTGCCACAGCAAAAAGCTAGGACGGCCATTAATTTTTAAATGGCCAATTTTGAATAAACACCAAGAATAAGGGATGTCGGTTATAGCTTGAAAGCCTATAAAAAGAGCTGCATTTGCCATTTGAACACAACGTTAATCAATCAAACACAACAATTCTCTCAATCAAGAAGTTCATACTTCTCTGATTCCTTAGCTTAAATGAACAAAGAATAGCTTTAGTTCAAGTAGGTAGAAAACCGTTGCGGGTGTTTGTAGACATACCTCATTCGGCTCGAAGTGAGGATATCAATGCACTCATTCCGTAACGTCACAAAGTCGTAGCCATCACTCACTCGGATTGGGCCCGGTTCAAGGTGAGATATCAATGCGGCGGAGTGGTACCCAGCATTCATATCGGGCGCATGCATGAAGAGGAGTACAGACGGAGTCAATCAATGCTCGTCAGAGTGACCAGCCTCTGAATACACCCACAGGTAGATATGGCCGGAGTCATCAATGTGGCCGATTTGTAGCTGGAGTTCTTAGGGACTGCTCAATGCATCTCTGTCATAGATATGACCCGAGTCATCAATGCGTATGTCTGTAGTCGAGTCCTGTAAAGTCCGCGTGGCGAGTAGCCATAGTCTTTGAATGTATTTTCTTTTCAATTTAAAGCTTTTGTGTGCTCCTGCACACTGGCACAACCGCACCCAAATATAAGAAAGCTCACTTCGAGTCGATTGCTTTCCAATCAAACTCAGCCAGTCCGAACCCTGAGCTGCCACTTCTGCGCGGCCGGAGGAAATTTATGCAAATAATTGGATCTACGTTATTTCTTTTCTTTTTGGTTAAATTAAAAATTCAAACGTCTTAGCCTACCCTTGATACAAAGGGTGTTGGCAACTTTTTCATTTTTACCTAAAAAAAATAAATAAAATAAAAAACATGGACACGATTGCAACACTAATCCGCTAAGCATAAATTGTCGTTCTTGATAAAAAACCAGTCATTAGGTCATATGTATTTGTATCCTATGATTAAATTTCGTTAGTTAGAGTTGCAAAAAATAATCAGTTTAAAGAGTTGTTTTTCAAAATATTACTCCAACTAAAAATAATTTCTATAATATTACTTTCACAAAAATATTTCCCAGATTATTAGTCATATTGCCACATATATTGCCATGCAAGCAAAAATTTATCAGTTGGGTTTTTTTTTTCTTTTTCTCTACTATATAAACCCATAAGAATCCATTTTGTTTTTCCTACCTTTCTGAGTTATAGATAGTCCTTTTTTATTATTTTTATTTTGATTTATCTTTTTCATTTTTTTAACTATTATCATATTCCTAACATTTAATCTTAACATCACATAATCGAATAATCATGAAATTATAATAAGTGTTTACAATTTTTTTTAAAATAAGAATGTATTATTAATTGATTGTATCATATCTAAGCACGTCTATTGTTGTAGATTTTAACATAAAATTTAACTTCTTATTGTTTGAAAGTGTGAATATAGTACAAAAGGTGTTGCTTTAGGCTTTCTTTAATGGTATAAAATGAAAAAGAAAAAAGAGTGATAAATTTAATGATTTTTGAACAAAGTAGAAGTGAAAACTAAATTAGTTTGTATCATTCTTGAAAGATTTGAATAATTATCATAAATATTACTGCACCATGTTGAATCCTTAAAAGTAATTCTCTTTTCAAAATCACATAGACTAAGAAATAAATAATCACCCAATAAATAATATTGACTAGATTGATTTAGTTAAATTATAATTTTAAATAGTTTTGCAAAATAAATGAGAACTTATTTTATAATCTCTTATTAAATTTTTGATATAAATAAAAACTAAAAAAAATATTTATTGGTTCTCACAATAGTACTATTTTAAAAAATCTAAATTAATGGTGAAAAAAATAAATAAAATTTCAAAATAATATGCTACTTGTTTGTAAAAATTTGTGTGAAGAAAAAATGTATAAAAGTCTAGTAAATTAGCGTAAAAGGTATGTAAAAACAATTGCAAATAGTAAATTGTCACGGGCCTATAACATAGGGAAAAAGAAAAAAAATGCAACTAATAATTTATTGTAATAATGTGGGAAATACTTTTGAGGGAGTAATAGTTTGAAAATTATTTTTAATTTGAGTAATATATTTGGTGCTTACGGTTTTACCGAGCAACCAAAATTTATAATGTGAGAAAATGAGTCTTCGTCCTTAATGAGATAAAGATCAATTCAAGAGGAGGAAACCTGCAGAACAGAGGTTAGCACTCCACTGAATTAAGTTAGTATGGTGTTCGATAATAATAAAGGAATGATAAAAATGATAAAAATGATAAAATGATGATTGGATTGTAGAAAAATCGTAGGAAAAGAGTTATCAAGTCTTAAAAAGTATTATATAATACCAAAGAATCATGTTCCCCTCTTTATGAGGCACTAGGCTTTATATAGAGGTAAGGGTGCACCTGCCTAGCTGAAGAACCCCCTAAAACACGGGTTGAGGGGCCCGTACCCCGCTGAAACACGGGCTGACGGTGGCTTATTGTTGCGATCTAGGTGGGATAAGATTGCTAGGAGCTGGGAATTAAACCCCCATATTTACCACATGCATTTTGACTTATTTCATGGTTATTCTCCTTGGATGGGCTTCAGGAATGACGTTGGTTGGGGCAATCCTGGCTGGATTGGACTTTTAGATTGGACACCCTTCCCCCCTGACATGGGCTTTAGGAAGGACGCTGGTCGGGACCGTCATGGCTGGACTGGGCTTTTAGATTGGATACCCTTCCCCCCTGACATAGGCTTCAGGAAGGACGTTGGTCGGGGCCGTCTTGGTTGGACTGGGCTTTTAGATTGGACATCCTTCCCCCTTGACATGGGCTTCAAGAAGGACATTGGCTTGGGTCCTTTCTTTTTTGGATCGAGCCACCAGGATGGAGTATTCAATTTTGCCAAACCCAAATAGAAGATCAAAATATGCGATATCATCACTCTCCCCCCCCCCACACTATCATAGTCGAGTATTCCCGGCTATGAGAGTGGAAGTGGAGTCCTTGCTCCATGGAGAAGATAGGAAGCTTACGCTGTCTTTCCTTACAACACACTTTAGGATGTCACCCTCCTTTGGAACATATGCCTTTAGGGAAAATTCTTTTTCAATAATATGAAGTTTCCTTCTCATAGTAAACTTCATCATACATCTTCTTCCTCTACCCAAGTATATCCAAGAAAGATAAGTGTTAATGTAGTTTGCACTTATCTCCCAAATTTCTACCACCATTTAGACTCTTTAAATTTTCCTCTTCTGCTATTTGCTTCTTGCTCTTTAGGAGATATCTTCATATGTTTCTTTATTCTAAACCTGCATAATAAGGAACTCAATTTTCAAGATAAGAGAGTAAATAAGTAAAATCCTTATAAGGACACAATTTTTGCTGCACATTTGTGCTACTTTTTGTGCTCTTACTTTCTTCTTGCTTGTATACACATGTCTTATTTCTCGAGAATAAAAGATTATGTCTAGTTTTGTTGTTGGGAGAGTGTCCTCCTACTATGGGAAGATCTCCCTGTTAATATGGGACAATTGTCTAGTTCTTCTCAGGCCAAGGCCATGCATTCTTGGGCCAAAACCTTATCTTATTGTTCAAACGTATATGCCCTTATTTCCAAGGGTGATTTAGGACAATTCGTGTCCTTCATTTTGGGCCGGCACTCTCGGGGCCGAATTTTTTTGATATCTTAGTGATACATTTCCTACTCCGGGAAATTTCCTACTCTAGGAAAACCTTACGGCTCATCAAGGAGGACATCCACCCATAGTATTTCTCTTTTCAGGGTGGATCCTTGAGACATCATATCTTCATCGTGGGGGTGCCTTCCTGCTTCGGAAGTCCCCCCGAATGAATAGGAGTTTTGTCCTTCTTATCCCTTTTCTCAGGGTAGGATCTCAAAACTCTTAGATTTCTGCAAGGAGGGACTTCTGTCCTTCCTATTCTCTTCTCAAGGAAGCTAACTTTTTAGACTTTCTACCATGAGGGACTTCTATTCTTCCTGTTTCTCTTCTCAGGAGGGACTTTTGTCCGTCCTTTCTGTTTCTATTCTTAGGAGAGGAACTTTTAGATTTTCTATTGTGAATGACTTTCGTCCTTCCTACTTCAGGATGGAACCTTTAGACACACTATTATAAGGGGTTGAATCCCTATTTCGGGAACCGCTTCCTATCTTACATGGTTTTAGATTTTTGTCTGCTAGTCGTAATAACACCTCCACAAGTGACACTCTCACGGGTTATGTCAGGCATATCTTGGTGCAATCAATGGAACTTGATATCAGTGATCTACTATCGAGGCCTCTTGAATGGGCCTAAAAAATTTTCTTCATTTCTCCAATCCCTCCTTCTCTCCCTTAACTCATCGCTGGGCTCTATCATTGCTTCATCAGCGTTAATGTACATCTCTACTCATGCTAGTACTTCATCAAAATTAGTTGGGGGCCTCTTGGCTAAAGAGCGGTAAATGCTTCCCCTTTGTAATCCTTGCGTAAAGTCTGTGGACTTCATCTCATCACTGATTCATGATACTCGCACAACTATCGTATTAAACCTATCCAAGTAATGTCTTAATGACTATCTTTCCCTTTGCTTAATGTTGAAAAGAGCCAATGGGGTTTTCACTTGCTTCTTGCTGTTGGAAAATTGATGAAGGAACAGTTGACGAAATTCTCCAAATGACCGAATGGAATTTGGGGGTAATTGATTGAACCGTTGTTGTGCTCCTTTCCTAAAGGTTGTAAAACCTTGCACCTGACTCCATCGGTATATCCGTGTAACTCTGCTAATCTATCAAATTTGATTAGGTGCTCCTGGGGATCGGTGGTATTATCGTATTCAAGTAGGTTGGCAGTGTTGGTGAGGGGTGGAAGAGTGTTTGTTTGCACATTCCAACTAAATGGGGTCCCTATTGGTACCGGCTCCCGTTCCCCAATGAGTCTCCTTTCCATCTGCATCATCCTTTGTTGTAACTCCACTACCTATCTAGGGGGTACCTTCATAAGAGTTACCCCGGAGGGGGTTTTCCAGCGTTAGTGCAGCACGAACATCCGGATGGTTGACATTTAACTACGTATTAGCCTCAGTTGGGAGAGAAAAAAGAATGCCCCCTTGGTTATAACCCCCCATGGGAATAGGCCTTCCTTCGTGTATGGAAGGTTGACCTTCGGTAGGGGATGTGCCTAATCGGCCCACATGTGAGGCCTTTGATCATACCATTTGCGTAGGATGGTGGCCAATATTTCCCCTGATAAACTAGTTAGGAAGGCCTCATTCCTCCTGGCTGTCTGCACGGGAGGGTGCAATGTGTTGGGATGCCTTGCTTGGGCGATCGCTGTATGATGGATGGCACCCTCCTGGGCCCTACTCCGCTTTGATAAGCATGATCCTCCCTTCTGTGTAGGATGGTGGCTGATATTCCCCCCTGATGAACCAGTCAGGAAGGCCTCGTTCCTCCTAGCTGCCTGCAATTGAGGTTGCCCTCCCATGAGCAATGTGTTGGGATGCCCTGCCTTGGCGACTATCATATGTTGGCTAGCACCATCCTGGGTCCCACTTCGCCCTGATAGGCTACTCAAGGGTACTTCATTCCTTGGTGTGGTCTGCCCTACGGGTAGCGTAGGTGGCACGACTCCTGCGAGGGCAGCCAATACAGCCTCTACTATCATCTTACTAAAGTCTTCCCAGGTTGCCCGAGTGAATTCCATCATGGTGGGGTTTCTCAAGGTTGGACTCGCCGGGTCACCTCCCTTTCTTCCTACATCTTGTGCTCCTATGAACTGCTCCCTTGTGTTAGGCACTCCTGGGATTGGCCCCCCCGCCTAAGGCACTCATGACATCTGTCCTGTGTGTCGTACTCCGAGAATCGACCCTCCCGCATGTTGTACTTCAGGGGTCATTAGTCCTTCGTGCCACATTCTTGGAGAAGACCCTCATGTGTGTTGCATTTTTGGGGCAACTCGTCCCTCATGCCGTACTCGTGGAGACAATCCTCCTCTTACTGCCCCTCCTATGGTGGGCGTTCCTAAGATCATGACTCCCGAGACTAGAGCATGGGCCCCTCCGAAGGATTCTGTCCTGGTAGCAGCACCAGGGGGGACTTCTCTCCCCTGATATGTGATGTTAGGGGCATTACCCCCCTGAACAGAGGGGGTGTTCCCTCCCAGAGAAAGGATGGCCAGGACGTTACCCCTCTGGTCAGAGGGGGTGTTCCCTCCTTAAAAAGTGAGGTCAGGGATGTTACCCCCCTGGTCAGTAAGGGTGTTTCCTCCCTGAGAAGGAAAGTTAGGAACCTTACCCCCTGGTCAGTAGGGGCAGTTTCAGTGGTGGATACATGTTTGTCATTGCTAGCCATCACAACGCTCGTTCGGTTGGAATGCTTAAGATTTTTCTCACGCCTTAACTCAAGTTTCCCACAAACGGCGCCAATGATGCTTACGGTTTTTCCGAGCACCTGAAAGTTATAATGTGAGAAAATGAGTCTTCGTCCTTCGTGAGATAAAGATCGATTCAAGAGAAAACCTGCAAAACAGAGGTTAGCACTTCACTGAATTAAGTTGGTATGGTGTTCGATAATAATAAAGGAATGATAAAAATGATGAAATGATGATTGGATTGTAGAAAAATCGTAGGAAAAGAGCTATCAAGTCTTAAAAAGTGTTATATAATACCAGAGAATCATGTCCCCCTCTTTATGAGGCACTAGGCCTTATACAGAGGTAAGAGTACACCTGTCTGGCTGGAGAACCCCCTGAAACACGGGGTGAGGGGGGCGTACCCCCCTAAAACACGGGCTAAGGGTGGCTTATTGTTGAGATATTGGTGGGATAAGATTGTTAGGAGCTGGGAAGTAAACCCCCCATATTTACCATGTGCATTTTGACTTATTTCATGGTTATCCCCCTTGGATGGGCTTCACGAAGAACGTTGGTTGGGGCCGTCCTGGCTGGACTGGACTTTTAGATTGGACACCCTTCCCCCTGACATGGGCTTCAGGAAGGACGTTGGTAGGGACCGTCCTGGCTGGACTGGGCTTTTAGATTGGACACCCTTCCCCCCTGATATGGGCTTTAGGAAGGATGTTGGTCGGGGCCGTCCTGGCTAGACTGGGCTTTTAGATTGGACACCCTTCCCCCTGACATGGGCTTTAGGAAGGACGTTGCTTGGGACTGTCTTGGCTGGACTGGGTTTTTAGATTGGACATCCTTCCCCCCTGACATGGGCTTCAGGAAGGATATTGGCTTGGATCCTTTCTTTCTTGGATCGAGCCTCTAGGATGGAGTTTTCAATTTTGCCAAACACAAATAGAATATCAAAATATCGTATATCATCACTCCCCCCCACTATCATAGTTGGGTATTCCCATCTATGAGAGTGGAAGTGGAGTCCTTGCTCCCTGGAGAAGATAGGAAGCTTACTCTGTCTTTCCTCACAACACACTTTAGGGACGTCACCCTCCTTTGGAACATATGCCTTAGGGAAAATTCTTTTTCAATAATATGAAATTTCCTTCTCGTACTAAACTTCATCATACATCTTCTTCCTCTACCCAAGTATATACAAGAAAGATACGTGTTAATGTAGTTTGCACTTATCTCCCAAATTTCTACCACCATTTGGACTCTTTAAATTTCCTCTTCTACTATTTGCTTCTTGCTCTTTGGGAGATATCTTCATATGTTTCTTTATTCTAACCCTGCATAATAAGGAACTCAATTTTCAAGATAGAAAGTAAATAAGTATAATCCTTATAAGGACATAATTGTTGCTTGCACATTTGTGCTACTTTTGTGCTCTTGCTTTCTTCTTGCTTGTATACACATGTCTCATTTCTCGAGAACAAAAGATTATGTCTAGTTTTATTGTTGGGAGAGTGTCCTCCTACTCTGGGAAGATCTCCCTGTTAATATGGAAAAATTGTCTGGTTTTTCTCAAGCCAAGGCCAAAGCTAATAGGTCAAAATATCATAAAATAAAATAACAATAATCGTATATTACTTTGCATGATATATCATCTATCATTCCTTGTTTCTTGTTATTTTCCATTAAATGGCTACTCTCATTTTTGAATAAGTGAATTGGCATTTGGCAAGTCTCATCATCATACCACCACTTAATCATTTTTTCACAATTAAATGAATTCAATTTCGTACAATGTGAGTATGTGCACTAGCAATTATTTAATTGTCAGCCAACCCAATACGCACTTTAGTAATTTAATAAGCGGATAATTTCAAATTTTGAAAAAAAAATCATTATGAAGATGAAAAATATGTGACATTCAAATGTTGTCAGCGTGAATAATTTAGATAGTTACACATATTACAATATTTTAATATTTAATTTTGACAGAATATATTTTTTTTTCAAAAGAAAATATTCGTGAAATAGAATCTTAATGTACAATTGTTTGGGCCCAAAAATAAAACTTTGAAATTAAATTCGGAGTGGGCTAATGTTGGTCCTTTTCGCCACGCCAAAATAAATTAACAAAGGCCCAGGCCACTTCGACGTGTCCACAGAGCCCATGTTGGAGGCCCAGGCCGAAATAAAATCAC
This sequence comes from Petrea volubilis, assembly GCA_026212405.1. Taxonomy (NCBI): domain Eukaryota; kingdom Viridiplantae; phylum Streptophyta; class Magnoliopsida; order Lamiales; family Verbenaceae; genus Petrea; species Petrea volubilis. The sequence goes on from JAOWBU010000302.1 coordinate 23,100, forward strand.
GGCCCATGGCCCAGTCGGCCAAAAATATAAATAGAAAATAGATAATAAATTTAAATTCAAACCCCTCACTTTTAGGAGTTGTTAGATAGAAAATAAGCACTGCCTAAAATAAAGGCCATATGGTGCTAATATTGAAATTTAAATAAAGATGGCAGCAACTGCCACTTCTAGGAATAAGGCCGGCCATTCATCTTTTGGCCATGTTTTGAATAAATCATTTCCAGCTCCAAGAATAAAGGAAGGCAGTTGCAGCCTGAAGTCTATAAAAGGAGCCGGATTCTTCACATCAAGGAACAAAATCATCAATGACAACATCATCAACGACAACACAACGTCAATCAACACAACTCTCTCTCAATCAAGAAGTCCACACTTCTCTGATTTATTAGCTTAAATGAACAAAGAATAGCTTTAGTTCAAGTAGGTAGAAAACCGCTACGGGGTGTTTGTAGCCATACCTCATTCGGCTCGAAGTGAGGATATCAATGCACTCATTCCGTAATGTCACGAAGTCGTAGCCATCACTCACTTAGATTGGGCCCGGTTCGAGGTGAGATATCAATGCGGCGGAGTGGTACCCCAGCATTCATATCGAGCGCATGCATGAAGGGGAGTGCAGACGAAGTCAATCAATGCTCGTCGGAGTGAACAGCCTCTGAAAACAACCACAGGTAAATTACAAAAACCTAAAAATTAAAATTCAAAAACAGCAAGTCATGGCACCACCACGCTTAAGGAGCCAAACTCGAGCTGATCTCGATTCAGATCGTGAAACCGAGGCAGCCAGTGATCAGAACGAAGAGATGAGTGGACATAATCCACCTCCCAACGTTCAGGCTATCAGTCGCAGGCTCGACCAAAATCAAAGAGCGCCTGAAGAGGCGCCAATTCAAGAAGCACCCGCCTTACTGGCCAGAGTGGCCAATTGTGGCGAAAACGCATTATATGTGATGGAAAAGTGGATCTTGGAATCTAACCGCAAATTCCAGAGATGATAGAAAAACAACGTCAGGAAGAATCGGAGAGGGCCGAACAAATGGCCTCCATGTTAGAATCACTCCGAGTAACAGATCCACATTACGGAATGAACTTGCGCAGCGTGGCGTCAAGGATGGACAACGTTCCACAGGTAAGAGAAACCCCACGGCGAAATGAGGCCGAACAGCATCACAGGCCTGACCTCGCCGATGCACGGCCAGAACGACTGAACATTGGAGGAAATGATCGTCGTGGAAGGTACCCTAAACGTTGATACTGGCAAAGAGTGGCGTTCGAATCCAGAGGAATACTCTTGGAAGGGGAGGATCGGGCTCCAGAGATCATTTCGAAAGACCTGAGATCCCCTATGCCATGCCACACATGGCAAGAAGGCCCCAACCTGCCACCACTGCCGCAAAATCCCACCAATCGAAATGACAACACAGCCGTGTCCTCGACAAGAGATACAGGAAATGTTGCGACAGGAGTTGGCAAGGCATAAACGTCAGCCTCGCCACCCAGGTATTCTCGTCCCTACCCTCCTCATATCGACACGATTCCTTTCCCCCAGGGTTTAGGGTCCCTATTTTACTTTGTTTAGTGGGATGGGTCACAAACCACAATTGAACATATTGCTAATTTACCACACAATGTGGAGAGATCGGAATGGACGGAAACCTAAAATTACGTTTATTTCCGAATTCAGTAACTGAGAAGCTTTCTTGTGGTACATTAGACTCAGAACCTGGGTCCTGTTCCCGACTGGCCAACAATGGAGAATCTCTTCCATAGTCATTTCTATCGACTATCCCCTGAGGTATCCATATCGGAATTAACCAATATGAGACAAATGCCCGGGGAGTCAGCCGAAGAGTACATGGGGAGATTCGTCCGGGCCAGACTTTTGCCCGGTGATCATGGCCGAGGGAAAGTTACATAAGCGTGGCCATAGGAGGCATGCACCTCGAATTAAGAAAAAGAAATGTTTGGCCAACAATTTGCATCAATTTTTGACTTATGAGGCATGTCACTGAATATGAGAAATTGTTAAGAGAAGAAAATCGAAGAGGGCATCACGGTAAGGCCACTCATTATCAATTGGCCTAGCCGAAGTCCAAGATGACTTGGTTAGTGGTTGAAAAAGAACATGGGAGAGCGAAGTGGGCTTAGCCAAGTCGTTTGCCAAACGAACACGGTTTGCCCGGCTTTAATAAAACCAAGAGCATTACAGCCTCATATCAAAATGCCTCCTGGCATGCTAAATAAATCGGAGTTTCGTTCTGAAATGGAAAGGCGCTATGGTTTCGATGTATCGAAAATCGAAGCTATTTTTGATCACTTATGGCTGATGGCAAAATTAAAGTACCTAATGATCATAGAATGCCAACGGCCAAAGAGCTGGAAGGCAAAGTGTACTGTAAATTCATAATGCATGGACTCATAACACTAATGACTGTTTGGTTTTCAGGTGGATGATACAGAGTTGCCTAGACAACGGCACGTTGCGCTTTCTGCCGGAATGGATGAATAAGAAAATGGGAATTGACAAAGAACCATTTCCAGGCGGAGGGAGTAAACATGGTCAACGTTCAGGATGACCCAGCCAAAAAGGAAAACCAACAACTGAGCAGAAATAATACAGTCAGGATGGCAATTAGGCCTTTGCGCTAGATGTCATTCCGAAATGGCAACAATGCCATGGGTCTATCCAGCGAGAGCTTACTATCCTTGGGCCAATCCCATGGCCAACTTTCCCATGGTTCCACAGCCGCCTATGGTGCCATATCCCCCTCCAATGCTCGGGGGGCATTGTGCCAATGGCGGTCCATTGCGGGAAAATGGAAATAAGCGGAATCGAAGTCCTCCCCGAAGGACTGACAGAAGTGATAAGAGGAAAGCACCCTCTAGCCCACTTCGAAGACATGAACCAACTCGAGAACCGATCCATTCCAGGTTCATTAAACCGCCAGCAGTCCAGGAAGGACGTTGGACGGCAGTAAGATATCCTAAGTTCCCAAACGGAAGAAGTCCTCGTGAAATGACGAGAACACAGTATCGAGACATTTGAGGCAACGGAAAGAAGCTGAAATACTCAAAAGGGAAACGACGAAACCCGTCAAGGGTAAGGCAGTGATGCCAACAGAGCTAAAAAGCCAATAGTCACCCCGACTGACATTCAATCGAAGAGAAAGATTGCTGACCCCAATGATACCAGAAAGTGATGAATCAAAGAGCGGTGTCCCAAGCCGACCAGACAATGTCGGAGAGGACGATCTGAGTGAATGGATTGTAAAGATGGAAGAACTAAACCAGATCGGCAAAGAATTACCAATGGAAACCACGGACATACCGTCATCCAGTGGCGATGCTATCAACATAGAGTGTAACATGGTATGGGCATTCCCTTCCAATATTAATGCTAACAATAATTCTCAGGATGACAACAGAAGAGAGCAGTGAAGTCTGGGATGACAGTGAGCCGGTAGCCTTCTTTGTCAGCAATCCCGAACAAACGGTCCAGAAGAGCAAGACGGTCGAAGAGATCAAGGCTTTGTTCCAGACGCCAGCCGTCAAGTATGGCGAAACATGTAAAACCTCTCTTCGTGGCTGGCCATACTCGATGGCAAGCCTACAGGGAGAATGCTGGTTGACAATGGAGACCGCAGTGAATATCATGCCTCTCCAAACCATGAAACGAATAGGAAAGGAGAAGGCTTATCTTCTCAAGACCGATGTGGTGATTAGCAATTTTGTCGGAGGTAAAGCAGACATAATGGGCATCTGCCAGTCGAAGTCAGTATCGGAAATAGACGGTTACTTCCGGCTTTTTGTTATCGACGCAAAGACTTCGTACAATGCCTTGCTAGGAAGAGATTGGATTCACTCCGCCATGTGCATCCCTTCGACCTTACACCAGTTCTTGGTATTTTTGGGAGATGGCGAGAACGAACCAGAAATGGTGAAGGCAGAAGAGAGGCCGTTTACGGCCAATGTGAATGTAGTGGAAGCTAGGTATTACTCTCCGACAATGTCGGACCATATAGGTTTATCGGACAGGACAAATATGGCCGTCCGCTTTGTGCCCTTCGCCGTGGCGCCGGTTAGTTTAGAGTTAGCGATGATAAAGAGGTTAGCAGGCCTTGCAACATCGAAGAAAAGGCCGCTTTCTACTTTTCAAAATTTGATCATGAATAACGTCGATTTAGACGAAATTGTAATAATTCCGGATAGCACCGGATCATTAATAATAAATAACACTTGGCCTTATTGGCCAAAGATCTTTCCGATTACTACAATTGTAATGCGGATGTAATTTATGAGAATGATCAAGATCTCACTTCGATAGATGAAATCACGATGAAAGAACTGAATGCCGCTCAGGCAAAGCTCGATGACGTTAGGATTTAAGTTCAAGATCCTGTAATCGAAGTGGAGCTCGGCAATGAAATGATCTAGGCCCACTTACATTAGTGCTTTATTAAGCCATGAAAACAAGAGGCCATGATACAGCATACTCAAAGATACAAGACTGCTTTGCATGGAATTATGATGAAATGCCTGATCTCAGCAGAGACTTGGTAGAACATCGAATACCCATTTTGCCTGGGTTTAAGCCACGCAAACAGCCTCATCCGACGCATGTCCGACGAAGTCTGTGTGTTGATTAAAGAAGAGATTCAAAGGCTTCTTAAGGCAGACTTCATCGAAGTGGCCAGATACCCTGAAATGGGTGGCCAATGTCGTGCCAGTCATCAAAAGAAATGGCAAACTGAGAATTTTGCATAGACTTCAGGGATTTAAATTTGGCATCTCCGAAAAGATGAGTATACAATGCCAATGGCCGACATGATGATAGATGCCGTCGCAGGGCATGAGTACCTAACTCTTGTCGACGGCAATGCAGGATACAATCAGATCTTCGTAGCTGAAGAGGATATCCCGAAACTGGCATTCCAATGCCCGGAGGGGCATTGGTACCTTTCAATGGAAAGTTATGCCGTTGGCCTTAAAAATTGCTGGAGCTACATACCAACGAGCTATGGAATTGGCATTTTTCCATGACTACATGATGACTTCGTCAAAGTCTACATCGACGATCTTATCATTAAGTCTACCAGCTTTGCTCAGCATTTAGAGCACCTGGTTAAGGCCTTTGACAGGATGAGAAAATTTCAGTTGAAGTTAAACCCGCTAAAATGCGTGTTCGGAGTGCCGCAGGCCACTTTCTTAGATTCTTAGTGCATAAGAAAGGAATCGAAGTGGAAGCAAATAAGGCAAAGGCCATCCTGGCCCGCCCAGCCACCTCGAACCAAGAAAGAACTTCAACAGTTTCTTGGAAAGGTCAATTATTTAAAGAGGTTCATTTCGAATCTTGCAGGCAAGACCAAGATTTTCTCACCTTTATTGAAGTTAAAAGACCATGACCATTTCGAATGGTCAGAAAGAACATGGGCAGGCATTCGATAGAATCAAGAGGCGTTGACTTCCCCTCCTGTGATGATGCCACCGCGAAAGGAGAACCCTTAAGCTTTACATTTCAGCAGCAGACAAGGCCATTGGAGCCTTTTTGGCTCAAGACGACAAAAAGTGGTCTTGAACGAGCTGTGTACTACTTAAGCAGGCATTTGAGCGACACAGAGCAAAGATACCCATCCGATCGCAAAGGTGTGTCTGACCTTATATTGCATGTATCAGCTACGACACTATTTGCTACCGGTAAAGGTCTTGTAATCAGTAGCATCGATGTGGTCAAATACATGCTTTCGAGATCAGTAGTACGTGGTCGGATAGGCCTTGGCCATCCACCTGATGGAGTATATCAACTACAATTTGTTCCACAAAAAGCTGTGAAGGGCCAAGCCTTGGACGATTTTCTCACCGACCACCCCAGTGTCGAAATAGATAACGAAGTAGCTCAGCAAATCGAAATACTATCAGTATTCGTGAAACCCTGGATCCTTCAATTCGATGGATCACGAACAGACAAAGCATCTGGGGCTGGAATTGTGGTCACTTTCACCATCAGGAATCAAGACTGGCATGTCAGTCCAGTTCGATTTCCCATGCACCAATAATCAAGCCGAATATGAGGCCTTGGTCCTTGGATTAGAATACTACGAGAATTGGGGCATCTAGCGTCAATGTGACTGGAGACTCCCAGCTCATCATTAAGCAGATCCCAGGGTGCATTCCAGTGTCGAAATCCCATATTGGATAAATATATTTCCACGGTAAATGCTTTACTAATGGGATTCGACGAAGTGACATTTCAGCATGTGGCTAGAAAGTCTAACTTCGAGGCCAATGAGTTTGGCTCAGATGGCCACTGGAGCAGAATTTCCTGAAGGCTGTAGGGCCGCCAGTTATACCATCACGAGGCAGGCCTACCCCTCTCATCTAGAAAGAACCATGTTTGCGCCATAGAAAGCACCATGAAGCAAGTGGAGGATTGGCGCGAACCAATATTAAGGTATTAAATGATCCTTCCCAAGGAGCACCTCGAAGAGTCAGAATGAGAGCGGCCCAACTATGTAGTTCTGGGGGGGAGTAGCTCGCTGTACCGACGAGGTCATGATGAAGTGCTCCTACAGTGTGTTGGACAAGATGAGGCGATGAAAATCATGATGGAAGTCCACGAGGGGTATGTGGAGCTCATCAAAGTGGGCCGCAAGATGGCGGTTGATCAAGCGATATGGCTATTTCTGGCCAAAAATGGTGCAAGACTACCATTGGCTGGCCAGAGGGCTGTGAAAAATGTCAGCTGCATGGTCCAATTCAAAGAGTGCCAGCCGAAGAGATGAATTTAATTGTCAAACCTTGGCCATTTCGATGTTGGGCCATCGACCTAATAGGGGCCATTTTCCCTTCCTCATCGAAACAGCATACCCACATTATCACCGCCACGGACTATTTCACCAATTGGGTAGAGGCCATTCCCCTCAAGCAAACCGATCAGGAACAGTAGTCAAATTCA
>JAOWBU010000303.1:0-29833 GCA_026212405.1 Petrea volubilis
AAGACTCAACTATAGACAACGCATTGATGACTCGGGCCATATCTATGACAAAGATGCATTGAGCAGTCCCTAAGAACTCTAGCTATAAATCGACCACATTGATGACTCTGGTCATATCTCCTTGTGGATGTAATCAGAGGTTGTTCACTCCGACGAGCATTGATTGACTCCGTCTGCACTCCTCTTCATGCATGTGCTTGATATGAACGGGGGGTACCACTTCGTCACATTGATATCTCACCTCGAATTGGGCCCAATCCGAGTGAGTGATGGCTACGACCTCGTGACGCTGCCAAATGAATGCATTGATGATCTCATTTCGAGCCAAATGAGGCATGGCTACAAACATTCAGGCAACAATTTTCTACCTAGTGAACTGAAGCTAATCTTTATTCATTTAGACTAAAAAAATCAAAGAAGTGTTGACTTTTTGATTGAAAGAGTGTTGTTGTTGTTTGGATCGTTGTTGATGCCCTTTGAATGGTGAATCCAACTCCCTTTTATGGCCTTCAAGCTGCAACCATCCTCCTTTATTTTTGGAGTTGGATAGTTTATTCAAGCTTGGCCATTAGAAATGAATGGCCGTCCTTGTTTATTGGACATGGTAGTTATACCACCTAACTTGAATTTCAAATTTTAGCATCACATGGCCTTTATTTTAGGCATGTGTATGTATAACAATGCCTATTTTTAGCCAATCTGTCATTCTCCATCTAACAACTCTTAAAAGTAAAGGATTTATATTTGAATTTATTGTATTTATTTTATTTTCTATTTTTCTACTGACTGGGCTATGGCCTTTAGTTCATTCCGATCTGGGCTTCTAACGTGGGTTGTTCCACACAAGTTGAAGTGACTTGGGCCATATTTATTTTATTTCGGCATGGCGAAAAGAACCAGAACCAGCCCATTCCGAACTTATACAAAAATTTATTCTTAGGCCCAAACAATGCCCCCCACAAGTTGTGATCAATCGCAAGACTTGATCATAACTTGGTTAAAGCCTCATATGCTCTGCACCATTATTTTTGGCGGCTTTTTTGTTTATGTTCGCCACATTCGGTGTGGCAATTATAATTATCCTTCCTGAAAAAATGAATTGTTGCAAGAGCAATGGCCTTCACGTTGCCAATAATGCTTTGGCAATCAGGCTATGAGAATGTGCAATCAGGCTATGAGAATATCACCTTGAATTTTCTGCAATATTTGTTTTTTTTAGTGTACATGTACATATATTTATATATATATTTTTCTCTTTTTTTCTGTTGAGTTTAAAACTACAGCTGTTATTGGCGCTATCATGATGGCGCCCTTTGAGTTCCCCAATACTAATCGTGTCTCACACCAATGTCCTCCCACTTCTTGAACTCCATTTAATCCCTAACTCCCACTTCTTCAGTGCTTATCTCCATATTTTTCCGGACTCTATCCCAGCTTTTGACTTTAAAAACCCCCCCGCCACTTTTTATCATTTTTACCTTTACCATCCTTCTAGCTCATTTTTCCCAATTTCAAAGCCCTAATTCCTTTGTAATCAGTATTGGCATCTCAAGAATCAGTCATTTTTGCCTGCGAGGGTTCTCATTCTTTGGGTCCCGTCCTTAATGGAGAAGCTCCCCAAGACCACCCTCGTGACCTCGCTCGCTTCGAGGAGCACCTGCCATACACAGCGAGCCACGTTTTAAGCACTTCTGTCCGTAATTGGCCATGGTCGCCCAATTCCTCCGTCCATCGTGACTTTGTGAACAAGTGTACTCGCGTCGGGGCCGTCCATGGCCAATTATGGAAGAATATTGGGATTTATGAGCCCATTCAAGTCTCTTGATTCCCTTGATTTGGGGTTTTTGCAAGCGGCCTTACCATTTTGGTGTAGAATCGAAAACACCTTTCATTTTGCCACAGGACCCATGACTCTGACACTTCTTGACCTAGAGCAATTGGCCGGGTTTCATTCGTCCGGCCGCCCTATTGGCATCAAGGTAAAGTATGATGACCTCAATATTCTAGAGCTTTCGCACTTATCCAATGAGAATAAGCCCATAACTAGCTATGGACACATTATTTCTCATTTTGTTAACAAGGCCACCCCGGTCTCTGACGAAGAGCATGTTCGATTTTTGGCATTGTGGATGTGTCAATACATTTTTGTAGCCAATCCTTCCAACAGACTATGGAGTTTTACTATATGGCCGGGGCATTAGCCGTGGGTGCCGACTTGGCTTTGGGTCCAGTTGTGCTGGCCTTTGTTTACAAGTGCCTGCGCAAGTTTGTAAAGGTAAGGTAAAACCCGAGGAAGATCCACCACGGAGGTCTTTGGCTGGTGCAAATGTGGCTTGAACCCTACTTCTCTCATCTGTGTGCAAGATCGGTCAGTATGAGGATAGAAAAGGAGCTCTTCGCCACCTTCCTGGCACGCGTTTCCATTTTGACTGCCAACCCTGAACGGGCTTTTGATCGCTTCTACCTTCCTCGAGATGGTAGCATGCCAGAATGGGATGTTCTCTGTAGTGGTGACCCGGTGTTCTATCGCCATGGGTCTAAGTCCTTTCATATCAATGATCAGCGGCGATGAGCTTCCTATCTAATTGCTAGAGACTTGCCGTATTGTTTTCGTTTTGACAATATGGTCTCCAGTCGCCTTCTGCCATATGCTCCTTAGTATGTGGCACATCAGTTTGGCTTAGTTCAGTCTTTGCCAGCCCCAGTTGTGACAATCAATTCATCGTACTTCAAGCTGAACAAGTATAAAAATAGAGGTGCTGACATCTTTACGGATTTAATTGATAGCTCTTGGCGTCGTTTAAGTGAATTCGAATTAACTTATTCCGTCAAGGATCCTAGGGCCACTTCGATTTTTCAGGCCTGGTGGAATGGATATCTAGGCTGTTCTCAAATTGAGCCAGCTCATGTGGACGTGGCACGTTTTACTTTTTCAACCGTCTCCCCAAGGGTTGCCATTGATGTGTCCTTCTCTGCAGACGTACTTGTCAAGTCTGCCGCTGGCAAAAAAGGTATTGAGAAACTCGAATGATTTTATAATGTTACCTAGAATCCTTTAAATCTTGATGAATGCATTAGGCAAGCTTCCGCTACCTTTTTTGAAAAGAAAGAGAAAATGATTGCTAAGGCCAAAGAGAAAATGGTCGCCAAAATGATTACTTTTTATAACCCCTTATGCTTGACTGCCCCCCATTTACCTGACTTTGCCCCTTGGGTGATCATCCCAAACCTTCCCCTCGAAAGGTCCATGAGCTTCCATGATGAGGTTACCTTCAGCGGTTTGTTTGCTGATGACCCCGTGGGAGTTCGTTGGATTGAGCTCTTTGGACTTGTTGCCCCTTTTCAGAGTGATGCAGTAACCATAGAAGGGGAAAATATCACCTTCATCCTTACTTTCACTGTTTCTGGTCCCTCCTTGTTTTGCCCTTGAATCTCTACTTTATTTTGTTTCTAGGTTCACGCAAGAAAACCGAAGCTATGGTGATTGTTGCCATTGCCATCCTCGCTTGAATCCCCATCCTGTCTCTTGATCCAGCTCCTGCCCCGGCCCTTGTTTAGGCGGGTGTCGTTGTTCTGCACGCCATTTTTATTCCAAAAAAATTGAGGGTGTGATCGAAGTGTCCAACTCTAATGACAGTGAATTATATATTTCTAGTCAGGTATCCCCCATGTTATTTCCTTTTTCCTCTTCAATTTTCACTGTTTTGATTTCTTTTATTTGCAGGTCCCTCGCCGGACTAAGCGCGCCATTACTACTGCTCCTGGCCAAAGGCCTACGCGTGTCAAGCAAATGGTGACAAAAGGCGCTTGGTGATGCCCGCTTTCGTTCCTGAACCTTCTCCCACTAGCACCCCCCTGCTTCTACTGGCCTTCTGTGGAGACCAACGTCGATGAGACCGTTGATAAGATTTATGCTGACCTGACTGCGGTGGGGTATTCGCTTGCTGAGATTCCAGGCTTTCACCCATCCGAAAGGATGGCAATGCCGCCACCTCCTCTTCCACCTCTTGTCAAGATGACTGAGGTAATTTTTCTTTTACCCGACTTCCTTAGACTAGCTGCATCCTCTTTTGACTTTGATTCCCACAGCCCGTTGCCTAGGCCATTTTGACTGCTTCTTATTTGCCAGAAACTCCTGCACAGCTCTTAGGTAATATTGCTTTTCTGTTGACTATCCTGCTTCCTTGTTGGTTCTGTGATTTAATTATTTTTTCCCACAAGCGCCCTCCCCTCGATCACTGTCGGGCTCAACCCCACTAAGTAGCGCCAAAGAGGTGGTGGACTTGTTAGATTCCATTTTGGGGGATGACCCCATTCCTAAAGTGGCTACCCACCTCTCCGATGTCCGTGTTCAAGAGCTAAAAGGGCTCCTTGCAGGGGTGGATCCTGAGTATGCGTGTGTGATTCTCGAGACTAGAAAGAATCTCATCGATGAGATTTTAAGGGAGGTGGCCCGTCTCGCTAGAGCCCCCAGCAAGAGGCATTTCTACGAGGACTTCAAGAGGAATTTTCCTGGTCTGGGATCAAAATACGAGAGTAACAACGCTTTCATCCAAACTCCCTATGTTTCCGGCATTGGCCCACTGGTCGAGAACCTGAGGGCACTCCGAGTTTAACTGAACCAAAAAGCTGAGCAGCAGCTGAGTTTATCTTCCAAGTGAGAGGCCTTGTTGCCGAGATGGAACATCTAAGGAAGCTCATCGAAGAGGTAGACCAGCAAATGCTCAATTTTTCCAACGAGGTCAAAGAGCTCAAGGCTAGCTCCGATGCCCAGATCAAAGTTAATCAACAGGCTAAAGAGAGAGACCTTGAACGTAAGCGCCAACTTGAAACTGCCTCTGTTGAGCTCAATAAGGTGACCACTTCCCTTCATATCTTCTTTGCTCAATTTCGAGCGGACTTTTTAGGTGAAGGGACCCCATGGGTTAGCGGAGCAGGAGGGGTTTTAGGCGGTCATGTGACGGAAGTGACTTCGATGTCCATCTCGCCTGTAACTGAGGCGGTGGGGCCAAGCGGAACAGCTCAGGAAAAAGATACCCCAGCGGCCCACCAACTGTGATGGTTTAAAAACTTGTGGTTGTATGGCCTGCGTGCCATTTGAAATGGCAGGATGTTGCCAAGACAACTTTTATTCTCGGTCTTGGATACTTTAAGCCATTTTTGGCTCAATTTTGCATGCCTTTATTCTGATTTTTTTTTCTTTCAATCTATTTCAACTTATTCGATTTGCTCGCATTAAGATTCCTTCAAAAAATATTTTAAATGTGGAAAAGAAATCGCTTAAGCACATTAATAATATAACTGATTCGAAATAGAAAAAATGATTCTAAGTTTGATTGGCCTTAGAGGCCATATTGACTTAGATTATTTCGGCGTTCTAATAGCAATGTTTCCCATAATGTGGGGTAATACTTCTTCAAATATTTGCCATTTATTGGATCCCTGAGCAAGTCTCCGTCTATACTTTCTAGTAAATAGGCTCCTCCTTTAGTTATTGAATGGATCGAAAAGGGGCCTTCCCAGTTGGGGCTCTATTTTCCCAACATAATATCTCTCTTCTCCAAAGGGAAGACTACTTTCCACATGAGGTCGCCAATTTGGAACCGTTTGGCTTTAACCTTTCTGTCGTATGCCCTGGTGACTTGTTTTTTCTGGGCCTTAATGATGTCCAACGCCTGTATTCTAACGTTTTCTACGGCGTTGAGTTCATCCATCATTTTGCCATGGTATTCTTTAGTGGTGAGATCATTTTGTCGAGCTACATGTGCAGATTTCACATTAATTTCCATAGGCAGTACCACATCGTGGCCATAGGTTAGCCGAAATGGGACAGTGCTCGTGCCGACACGCTTGCTAGTTAGATATGCCCTCAACGCTTCGGAGAGTAATAGATGCCATGCCCTAGGATTCCCTTCCACCATTTTCAAAATGATGTTCTTTAAAGTTTTGTTGGTGGACTCATCTTGCCTATTCCCTTGCATATAATATGGCGTGGAATGGGTAAGTTGGATGCCATATTCTGCAGCAATGGCTTGAGTTTCAGATCCCATGAACATGGTCCCCCTGTCTGTCATGATGGTCTGAGGGATTCCAAATCTATGCACTAGATGCTCTTTGATGAACCTGACTACCGTTCCCTGATCAGTTTGCTTGAGGGGAATGGCCTCCACCCATTAAGTGAAATAGTCAGTGGTGGTGATAATATGGGTGTGCTATTTCGAAGAGGGAGGAAAGATAGCTCCTATTAGGTCGATGACCCAACACTAAAATGGCCAAGATTTGATTATCAGATTCATTTATTCTGTCGGCACTCTCTAAATCGGACCATGTAGCTGGCACTTTTCGCAACCCTTGGCCAACCAATGGTAGTCCTGGGCCATCTTTGGCCAGAAATAGCCATACCATTTGATCAACCATGCCATTTTGCGACCACTCTGATGAGCTCTACATACTTTTTTGTGGACTTCCATCATGATTTTCATTACCTTATCCTGTCTGACATACTGTAAGAGGACGTCATCGTGACTTCGACGATATAATGTAGTTGGTGGCCCTCATCTTGATTCGTCGAGGTGCTCCTTGGGAGGGATCCTTCAAATAATTTAGTATTGGTTTGCGGCAGTCTTCAGATTGTCCCATGGTGCTCTTAATGGCGCAAACGTTAGTTCTTTCAAAGTGAGAAGGATATGCCTGCCTTGTAATGGTATAACTGATGGCTATACAATCTTTGTGGAATTATGCTCCAATGGCTATTTGAGCTAACTCGTTGGCTTCGAAGTTAGACTTTCTAGCCACATATTGAAATGTTACCTCATCGAACCCCATCAACAATGCATTAACGGTGGGGATATATTTGTCAAGGACGGGGTTTCTATATTGACATGTACCCTGGATTTATTTAATGATGAATTGGGAGTCTCCAGTTACGTTGATACTAGATGCTCCTCACTCACGTAATAATTCCAACTCAAGGATCAAGGCTTCGTATTCGGCCTGGTTGTTGGTACATGGAAAATCGAATTGAACTGCCATGCCAGTCATGAATCCTGATGGCGAAGTGACAATTATGCCAACCCCAGATGCTTTGTCTGTTCTAGACCCGTCGAACTGAAGAACCCATGGCTTTAAAAATACTAATAGCATTTCGATTTGCTGAGCCACTTCATCACTTATCTCGACACTAGGGTGGTCAATGAGGAAATCGGCCAAGGCTTGGCCTTGCACAGCTTTCTGCGGAACAAATTGTAACTGATACTCCATTAGGTGGATGGCCCAACGGCCTATCCGACCACGTAATATTGATCTCAAAGGCATGTATTTGATCACATTGATGCTACTAATCACAAGAACCTTTACTGGCAGCAGGTAGTGTCGTAGCTTAATACATGCAAAGTATAGTGTTAAACACAGCTTTTCGATCGGATGGTATCTTTGTTCCGTGCCACTCAAATGCCTGCTCAAATAATATACAGCCCGTTCGAGACCATTTTCATCATCTTGAGCAAGGAATGCCCCAATGGTCTCGTCGGCTGCCTAAATGTAAAGTTTGAGCGGCTCTCCTTTTCGAGGCGGCATCATTACAGGTGGGGAAGTGAAAGTTTCCTTGATCCTTTCAAATGCCTACTTATGTTCTTATGACCATTCGAAGTTGTCATGGTCTTTTAATTTTAATAAAGGTGAGAAAATCTTGGTCTTGCCTGCGAGGTTCGAAATGAACCTTCTCAAGTAGTTGACTTTTCCAAGAAACTGCTGAAGTTCTTTCTTGGTTCGAGGTGGTTGGGCGGCCAAGATGACCGTTGCCTTGTTTGCCTCCACTTTGATTCCTTTTTTATGAACTAAAAAACCAAGAAAGTGGCCTGCGGCCAATCCGAACAGGCATTTCAACGTGTTTAACTTCAATTGGAATTTCCTCATCCTCTCAAAGGCCTTAACTAAGTGCTCTAAATGTTGAGCAAAGCTAGTAGACTTAATGATGAGATCGTCAATGTAGATTTTGAGGAAGTCATTCATGTAGTCATGAAAAATGCAGTTCATGGCTCTCTGATATGCAGCCCTGATATTTTTAAGGCCAAACGGCGTGACCTTCCATTGAAAGGTACCAATGTCACCCGGGCATTGGAATGCCAGTTTTGGGATATCCTCTTCGGCTACTGATGGTCGTCGAATCCACCATAAATAAATTCTACTCCTCTAACTACAAAATTAACTTGTAGATAAGGTGAGAAGGGTCGATCCCACAGGGAATAACTTATCGACTATTTTCTAAGATAACCAAGCGTAAAAAAGAAAGTAAAACAAGAGGGGTTTTAAATGATAAGTTAATAAAAGTAAGAAAGAAATCAAAAGTGAATCTATAAGAATAAATACTCAATCAAGGGTAATTCTTCGCACAACATTTTCATGGATTGATCATTGATTCAAAAATAGCTTTTAATTCATGCAATAGATTGGTTATAGCCTGCAGAGAACTCGTTACAAACGTGGTTGCTCAAAACTAGATTGTGTATTTTCTGTAGTATAATGAATTATACTACTTTCCACTTGTGTTGATTCAATCAAACAATTACGGATTTGATCTTACCAACTGGAACTTTGAAGTTAAATTAATTGAACAACCGGCCAAAATTGCACAACTAACAAAACAACAATAAGAGATGGAGTTTTCCCAAAAAGCACAAGAAAATACGCAAATACTGCATAAAATTAAAAGACAAACAAATTAATTAGATCTCACAATCCTTAAAGAAAACGTTGGCTTGAATTACTCCTTGACTGAATGAAGTAGTTTAGCCACGCAAGGCCATAATAACAACTAAGATAAAAATATAAAAGCTGAAAATTCTAAAGAGAAAAACTAAGAACTAGAATAAAAGATAGAAAATCCAAGATGTCTAAAAAATACGATATCATCAGATATATATAGGGTTCAAACCCTAGACCAAATTCCTAATAGGGTTAGGAAAATTCTTTGGCAAATCATAAGAGTCGTAGGCAAGTAGGGAATTTGTTTCCAAGTTGAACTCTTCCCATAACAATTTCTTCCTTTTATTACCGTATAGGACTCTTTGCCATATAGCGTGATCACGTCTTATGCGAGGAACAAGCTTATTTCCATGTTTTAGCCTTCCAACTTCCTTGTATAACAATCATCTGCACTTTTGACCACC
The DNA here is from genome assembly GCA_026212405.1 of Petrea volubilis. Classification (NCBI taxonomy): domain Eukaryota; kingdom Viridiplantae; phylum Streptophyta; class Magnoliopsida; order Lamiales; family Verbenaceae; genus Petrea; species Petrea volubilis. The sequence continues at coordinate 9,168 of JAOWBU010000303.1, forward strand.
TTTAGGCCCGTTTTTAGCTCCTTTTCATCAATTTTTACCTATGGCAAGTAAGAATTAACTTTTGTGAAATTTTAATCAATTTAAGATCCAAAGTCAATCAAAATAAGCATAATTGAGGCCTAAAACTAGGTAAAAATAACTAACTATCAGCTACGAAGATTTGATTGTATCTGGCATTACCGTCGACAAGAGTTAAAAACTCGTGCCCTGCGACGGCATCTATTATCATGTCAGCCATTGGTATCGTGTACTCATCTTTCGAAGACGCCAAGTTTAAATCTCTGAAATCTATGCAAACCCTCTGTTTGCCATTCTTTTTTATGATTGGTACGACATTGGCCACCCATTCAGGGTATCTGGCCACTCTAATGAAGTCTACCTTAAGCAGTCTTTGAATCTCCTCTTTGATTAACACACAGACTTCTTCGGACATGCATCGAAGAGGCTGTTTTCGTGGCTTGAACCCAGGCAAAATGGGTGTACGATGTTCCAACAAGTCCTTGATGAGATCGGGCATTTCATCGTAATTCCAAGCAAAACAGTCTTTATATTGTTTAAGTATGTTGATCGTGGCCTATTTATTTTTAGGACTTAATAACGCACTAATGTATGTTGGCCTATGATCACCTTCGGCGCCAAGCTCCACTTCGATGAAAAGATCCTGAACTTGGATCTTAATGTCATCGAGCTTCGTCGGAGCTGCACTCAATTCTTTTAGTATGATCTCATCTGTCGAAGTGAGATCTTTATTGTGCTCATTTATTACATCCGCATTACAATTATAGTAATCGAAAAGGTCTTTGGCCAATAAAGCCAAAGTTTTATTTATTATTATTGATCCGATGCTATCCGAAATAATTTCAACTTCGCCGATATCGACATTATTCATGACTAATACCTTGGAAAATAGAAAGTGGCCTCTCTTCGATATTGGAAGGCCTACTAACTTCCCTTGTCATAGCAACCTCTAGAGTAACTGGTGCCACAGACGAAGTGACACAAAGCGGATGACCATATTTGTCCTGTCCGATAAACCTATATGGTCTGACATTGTCGGAGTAATATCTGGCTTCCACCACATTCACATTTCCCGTGAAGGGCCTCTATTCCACTTTCACCATCTCTGGCTCATTCTCGCCATCTCCCAAAAATACTAGAAACTGGTGTAAAGTTGATTGGATGCACATAGCGGAATGGATCCAGTCTCTTCCTAGCAAGGCATTGTTGGAAGTCTTCGCGTCTATCATGAAAAATGCAGAAGTGACAGTTTTGTTCCCGATGTTTACTTCGATAGGCAGGATGCCCATGATGCCCATAATTACCACATTTGTCTTGAGGAAATCAGCTTCCTCCTTGCCAATGCGTTTCATGGTTTGGATGGGCATGATGTTTACTGTGGCTCTATTATCCACCAACATTCTTCTAATAGGCTTGCTAATGAGATGACCAGCCACGAAGAGGCGCTTCACATGCTTTGCCATGCTTGGCGGAGGCTTCTGGAATAAAGCCTTGATATCTTCGATTGTCCTACTCTTCTGGATTACTCAGAATTGTTCACAAAAAAAGTAGAATGGCTCATTGTTGATTCCCATTTTCTTATTCATCCATTTCGGCAGAAAGCGTAAAGTGCCATTGTCTAGACAGCTCTGGATCATCCACCTGAAAACCAAACAATCATTGGTGTTATGAGTCCATGCATTATGAAATTTACAATAAATTTTGCCTTCCAGTTCTCTTGGTTGTAATATGAGGCATTTTAATATGAGGTTGTAATGCCCTTGGTTTTATCAAAGTCGGGCAAACCATGTTCTTTTGGCAAACGACTTGAGCTAGACCCACTTCGTTCTCCCATTGATCTTTTTCGATACTAACCAGGTTATCTTGAACTTCGGCTAGGCCTACTTAATAGTGAGTGGCCCTGCCGTGGTGACCTCTTCGATTTTCTTTACTTAACAGTTCTTCATATTTAGTGACATGCCTGATTAAGTCAAATATTGACGCGAATTGCTTGTCAAACATTTTCTTTTTTAGTTCGAGGTGCATGCCTCCTATGGCCAAACTTATGTAACTTTCTTTAGCCATGATCAATGGGGAAAAGTGCCTGGCCCGGACGAATCTCCCTATATATTCCTTAGCTGACTCCCCGAGCATTTATCTCATATTGGTCAGCTCCGATATGGATACCTCAGGGGTAGTCGATAGAAATGACTATAGAAAAGACTCTCCATAGTTGGCCAGTCGCGAACAGATCCAGATTTTTAATTTAATGTACCACAAAAAAGCTTATCCAGTTAAAAAATTCGGAAATAAATGTAATTTTAGGTTACCATCCATTCTGACTTCACCACAACGCGTGGTGAACTTAGCAATGTGCTTAATCGTGGTTTGTGACCCATCCCCATTAAACAAAGTAAAAACTGGGACCCTAAACCCTGGGAGAAAAGGAATCGTGTCAATATGCAATTACTTGAGGAGTTTTTTTGGTTATTTTCTCAAATGTCAAGGGAGGTCCTTATAATTTGTCCTTTTTATATTTTCATTTAATTTTTTTTCTTTTGTAGTTATTCATCGTAAAGGGCTTTTTGTACATTTTATGAACTCTGTCTATCCTAACGCTATAAAAACATATCTCAAGGGTTGGAAAATCTCAGTTTGGTCCCAAACTTTTGCCGGATTTCGATTTTAGTTCCAACTATTTGAAAAATCTCATATTGCATCTATTTTGTATTAATTTTTATTATTTTAATAGCATCGTTAATTTTTTGGCCCCTATATTTTGATTAAAATTCTAAAAGACCCCAATATTAAAAAATAGGCAAGAAGCACTCCCAATCCTACCAAAAAAAATGAGTTGCTTGATTTGAGATGGAGTGGTGGCAGAGAATGGCATCGCTCGATATTTTCATTACTTTTAGACATTTTTTTTTTCATATATTTGCTCTTCATATCATGGGCAATCCAACAATATGCTTAGGGCCATGTTTGGTGTTCTTTTGGGGTATTTTGGGAGAAGTAGTTTGGGCTAATATATTTTGATAGTGGTTTGGGAGAATATTTAGAGAATAAAAGATGTTTGAATGTATTGTGTGTGAGAAATATTTTAATACAAATATCTTTTTATGTAAGTTGTTGTCAAGTATATAATGTTAGATCACATTAGAATTTTATATTATTATATATTATAAGGAATTTTATAAATTCCATCCTCTAAGTTTGGGTGTCAGAGTTTTGTCCTTTATATTTGATTTATTTTAAAATTTTAGTCCTTTATCTTACAAAAGTTCTAGTTTTACACTACAGGAAAAAAGAACGTTTCTGGCAGAAACTTCCAGTGGAATTCTAGTGAAAATTGAAAATTCCGGCTTTCCGCTAGAATAATCCATGCCGAAATGTGCTATTCCACCCGAAAAGGTGTTCCGCCGGAGTCCGTTGGAATTCTGCTGGATTACTTCTGGCGGATGTCTAGCGTACTTCCGCTGGAGTTGTCGCCCGGAATAATCTGGGGGAATATTTCGTCGGGATTCCCCCAATTTATTTCTGGGGAAATCTAGGGGATTATTTTTGCCGCACATTGTCCGGGGGAATATTCCCCCGGAATGTTTTTGTGTTTGTTTTTTTTTTAAAAAATTTATTTTTCGTCAAAAAATAATTGTAATTTCAACATATATTTAAACACCTACAAATACGAAAATTTAAAATCAATGTACAACAAACTAATATGCAATAATATTTATAACATATTATAGTATCCCATATCCCAAACATAAACATATTATAATATCCCATATCCAAACACAAAAAGAGTTGTTCATACCACAAATAAAAATGTCTAACTACTGCTCATCATCATCAAAGTACTCATACTCTTCATCGTCGCCTCTGGCATTGTTGGGGTTGTAATTTGGTTGTGGTAGATTGAACTATGGAGTTGGTTGTCCATGGCGGAGAGCATGACCGATGTCACGGGACATGTTGCCACGAAGATGACGACGAGATGGCTGGGGGAGGAGGTGTTGGCCATAAGGAAATACATTTGATGTATCATCGACATCATTTGCTCATTCTTTGACATCAACTGGGTTATCTCCTCCTTATGGGCTGATATATGAATTTGAAGATAATCTTTAAGTTGCAGCTCAGCCTGCACCACTGTCCCTCTCGAAGTCTAATAATTGTTATGTGACAGCTCGTGAGATGTGTGTGAGTGTTGCCCCCTCCCTTCCAGGGGAATGAAGTTCATCTCGAGCTTGTGGCCCTTTTTGTTCAGTGGTCCAATCGCTTGCAAGTACAACTCACATCTGGACTACTGTGTCGCTGGATCTCTCAAATCTCCCTCCCTTGCCTGTTCGTTGTCTTGCAACAATTGTTGGATATTGTCCTGTAGTATATTAATTATTTTAAGTTTATAATTAATTAACTAAACAAGTAAATTAGTAATTTTATTATGTACGTGAACTTGTTTGGCTTTTGAATTTAGCCAAATCAAGTTATTGCCCGTGTTCCCTCCCTCCCCCTCCCCCTCCACAACCTCATCCGATCTAGGTAGTCTCATATAGCAAATTTCACATCATTGTACAATAATGCATGTTATACAAAATTCCTCAATTTTGCATATCAACTAAATTCCACAATAATGCATGCTATACAAAAATCCTCACTTTTACATATCAAATAAATTCCACAATAATGCATGTTATACAAAATTCCTCAATTTCACAACAACATATAATATACATAACATCTACAATTACTCTAAAACACATAAATATGACAATAATTTAATAAAATTCAATTAATAATATTTAACTAATTATTGCAGAAAAATGAAAAAATAAAATTGGAGCCAAAAAAATCAATTAAGTGATGGCGAATAGGGACGGGTAGCATCTGGCGGAACTCAGCGGCGACGGGGGTTGGGAGGCGGGTTTTTGGGAGAATTTTGAGAGGGGAGAGGGGGAGGAGAAAGGAAAAGAAGGAAAAAAAGAGGGGGGCGGGGCAGTTTTGGGCGAAAATTGGAAAGGAAAACCGGAGGAATTGCAACGGAAAAGTCCCCTAGCTTTTCAAAAAAAATATTTGCGGGAATATTCCCTTGGATTTAAATTTTAAAAAAAAGTATATGGTGAATATTCCCCCGCAATTACCCCGGATTATTTTTAAAAAATATTTATTCCCCCGCAAATCGCTTGAGAAAAAATGAAAAATTTGTGTAACAAATTCGGCAAAATTTTCCCTTGGATAGCCGCTGGATTATTAATATATATCCACCGGATAGTGATGGTAAAAATTTTAAAATTTATGCGGGGGGAAATTCCCCCGCATTTATAGTTTTTTTTTTAAAAAAAAAAAGGATTTCCTTCGAATTATTTTTCACAAAAAAAAAATACAAAAAATGTCCGGCAAAAATTTGGGGGAAAAATCCGCTGAACTCTGACAGGAAATAGCTAGTCTGGTAGAATTTTTTGTCGAATGTCTGTCGGATTCTGTGTTTTTATTTTTTTTAATATTGTTTCAATTTGGCAGAAAAGTCTACCGAATTTCTCACGCATATTCTGGTGCCCGAATTGGTGCCACTAATTATGGCTGAAATTTTTGCCGAATTGTCCATATATGTCATTTGGTCGGATTTTAGCCAAATTTTGTCTCGCGAATATTTCCGCTGAAAACTCGCATTTTTCCTATAGTGTTAGTCCAATTTGAACTACTTCAATCGCTTGAACTACCATGGCATGATAATCGGCCAAATATTTTTCACCAATCCTGATAAGTCAAATAATTTAAGAATTTTTGTTGATTTTTCCTCCAAAATACCTACATGAGAGACACCTATTATTTGATTAAAAAAAATAAAAAAAGCCATATCATACATGCACACACGCACATAAATATATACATATATATATGTATGTATTATTCACACTCAAATACACACATAAATATCATACATGCACACACACACATAAAATGCTATTATTATTATTATTATTATTATTATTATTATTATTATTATTATTATTACTACTACTACTACTACTACTACTAATACCATTACTACTACTGTTGCTATTTTTGCTGCTATTATATATGGTAATGTCTTCTTGTAAGTAAAATAGATAGAAAATAATTTAGTAGACTCATATCTCCATAATTTACAAGAAAATAAAAATATAAGTTAATATATTAACTTTAGTTATATCAACGAGCGTATAATATACTTTATATATACATAATTTCAATCAAATAAGTTATACAAGTTTTATTTGAAGTTTTTTATTTATATAAATAGAATAGGATATTTGGATAAGCGGATTCGAATATTGCATTGGATATTTGAATAATTGTAAGTGAAAATGGATATTTGAATATCCGGATATCCATATTCTGTCCTATTTCCAAACTAACTAAATGGATACGGATATATCCAAATTCACAATATATCAGTCGGATTATTGATATAGATGCGTATATTGAAAAACTTAATCAGATATAGAGTCAAACACTGCATATCCACTTCGTTTAATATCTATTTACATCCCTAATGGATACCAAGTACCCACCTAAACCAAAATAAGCATAATGCAAAATCACGAAATTGAAACAAGTGAAAATGGAGTTAGGAGGAGGCGGTGACGTTTCGATTCAAATCTGGCAGGGGAGGGAGAGAAATGCCAACTATGGTGTTTGGAGGCAAATCGAGCCGTCTTCTTTCAAGTTTATTGGCTATTGTCGACGAGCAATGAAGAGAGAAGAAATAATTTAGTAGAAGAAAAAGAGAAGGCAATATAGAGTGAACAGGCAGTTTTGACGATTAAATCAGATTTGGGCCAGCTTTTACCGAGTTCTAGTGATTCAATTGAAAGGTGGTTTTTTGGGTTCACTTGAATCCAAAAAAGTCATCAGTCCGACCGGCCTGTGTGATCGCCAAGTAGCAACATTGAATCTATTGTATAGTAGTTTATTTATATTTGATAGTTATTTATAATTGACGTAATATTTGGATCTTCATTTAATGGTATGTATTCATAATTGATTCATATCTATATATATAATAGAACAATTATATGATATTCTTAATTTTCTAATACTACCTTTAAAAATAAAAAATAACACAAAAATACATGATCTTTTTCATTCTAAAAACAGTAGGTGAATCAAATGCAGTGTAATAATATTAGGATTAGGAGAAATTAACACGAATCCAAAAGGGATCTCCGGCTGGCGAGCATAAGAAAAGTAGTGTGGTTGTGGGGCTCAAGATGGGAGATGCGGTAAAACAGCAAGTGGCCCCTAATCTATATATGTGCATGTGTTGATATAATCATGTAACAAGTGTTTGTGCAAGTATAAGGGAAGCACATGGGTTTTGGGGGTGGGGGTGGGTTCAAGAAATTCATGTGATCGCATGTGCCTTTTTCCCTTTGTTTTCTTTCTTTCTTAGACCCTTCACAACTTGCGACCCTATCCGGTTCTCGCTGCCCACCAACGCCATCTCCGTCCCGTTCCTCTTTTTCAACTTCCATTTTTTTTGTCCTTTTCTTGATATTTTGTCTATTTCTTGATTTTAGTTAAAAATTTATATATAGAATCTTTTAAATATAAAAGATAAAAGTATATTATACAAAACTAGAATGTGTGCTAAGTTTTTTTTTTTTTAATCCCCGTATAATGTGGTATATTCTAATTTTGTAACGTGGCATGATTGTATAAGGTCAGCTATTATGCGAGTGACAATCTATCTACTTCATCGAGTAAATGTTCCAACCAACGGAGAATACCCACAAAAACCATGCCACATCACCGTCGAATTTTCATGTTGACGGGCAACTAGATTAGTCGATCTCGTTGGGCTTAGCTCTCGATAGCACAACTCAAGCACTGGTCATGCTAGAGGCATGCATCTACCCCCTGTAACGCACAACAAACCTAGTACGATTGTCTCCGTTTTATCTTGTTTGGATGGGGGATATGACTTGGCTCTTAGTATTTATTGATGACCGGGATAAAGGACAATGACATTTAATTATCCTCAAATGCACTACACAAGACAAATTGCCATATCAACCCCTAGTTTGGATGAGTGCACCTATTCACTTTTATAAGTACTTCATACATTTATAACCCTTAGGTTTGACCTTTATTACCCTCAAACTCAATACTCTACCTGTGTGTCGATTTCTCCCCTCAAATCATACACTAATTTGAGTTTTGCAAAGTCTAATTAGTAAGAGACTCTTTCCTGATAGCTTACATTTGTTATTGTTGACAGGTTGAAACCTTATATTCTACCCTCCTAATCAAAGAACCTTCATTCCTCTCAATCTCAGCCATCGATTAGATTAATACACCATCTTCATATAATGTTACTGTTTGATCTTGGATGCAGAAGTTGATTCATTAATTATCTTGTGTTTTAGTTGGAATTATACCTTTCCTACTTAAGAAATATTTATCTGCCATGTTTCTGAACAAATATATACAAGATATCATAGAAGGGTCAGTAATAATAATAATAACAATAATAATAATAATAATAATAATAATAATTTATGTAATTTTATATTATTATGCTTATGCTAACATATTAGATAGTGCTATTTTTTGTATGATGCCAATATATGTTCCTATAAAATCAATGAGATTGATCCGTTGGATCTCTTACTTTGTGTAAAATAATAAGTTAGTTTAACTTGCATATTAGAACACATGTTAAGTTAGTTGCGAGTGCCGTCAACTAAAACTATATGACCCTTAATTCATGTCTACATCGACTAGCATTACAACTAGTCGGTAATATTAGAATAAATGCACGTGTAGCAAGGGACTTTTAGTATGAGTGTATTTATTAGGATTAACCGTAGCTAGATATCGATAACCTAAGCGAAAGATTGAAATTCAGAAATTCCTATTTGGCTAATCGTACACAAGAGGTCATACGGACCTAATAGGGGTCACTCTTGTGGATAGTTAAGATGATGATGTTGTCAATAGGCACCCTAATTATAGGACAATGTCGTTAAGTAACTTGGCAACCACGATGCATAAATTGGAGTGGTGAATGGCAATCTTTAAGGGTCAAGATTGTTAGGGTGTTGTAGACTTTATAACTGTCCCGTCAAATTATTAAGGCTGAGTTTGAAAAGCTACAAGAGATGCTAGTAGCCATTGAGGGGTCATTTTCAAGTCTCATTTGAAATTTAAGAATAACGGATGCAGCGATTTATTATCTAGCCTGTATTTTTACCAATTCCACGCTCAAGCCCGAATTTTATTGCACGAACAAAGTCAGTCAATGGGGTGATTTTGTTCGGTGACTGCTTGTGTCTCATGTTTAAACAACATCATGCCCACGATAATGGACCCTGGGCCCAATAGCACATAGTGCCTTATTGGGATTTCAAACGCGGAGGGCTTACAAAATTTTTATAATTGGGATCAGTTTCGAAGATTGAGATTAAATTAGGGGCCAAAGGTCGGGCCTCATGAAATCCTCATGAAATCCCTTGATTTCAATTACCTTCTGACCTTGGTCAACAAGGTCGAAGAAGTTGAAGTGTCATATCGAGTTCGCACTTCTCTATGTTGTGTTCTTTTTCTTCTTCCACTTAATTAACCTCGTGTTTGATTTGATGATTGAAATTAGACTACATGGACAGTGCATGATGATGCCACATCAATATGGCTGAAAATTAATAATTATATTTAAAATAAGAGGACCTTTGGCAAAACAAAATTTGTTGAGCATATTAACTTGATTTTACATATTATTAGTTGATCTAAAGGGATGAGATGCTACATCCATTAAATATATTTGGGGTTCAAATCTTGAAATTGTGAATAAAGCAGCTGGGTTTGAGAGGTTCACCCTCATACTAAACCTCTATAGTACCCAAATCTGGATTATTCAACCAGTGACGGAGTGGGGTTGGGGGAGGGGGGTGGCGATGGCGGTTGTCCCCTCAATTTTTTAGAAATCCATTTTTTAGTATATATATTTATTAGAATTTTAAAATTTCCACTACTAGAAAAATGCTTATTAGTGATGGCGATCAGTGATGGAAAATCGTTAGTCGCTAATAGTGAAGAAATTATCCACGAAAATAGCAACTATGGAGGTGATCTTTTCTGTGGCTAGTAGCGACGGAACATTCCGTCACTACAAGCATGAAAAATCCGTCACTACGTTTATGAAAAACGTAAGTAAAGACAATTGGCTTAGTGACGATAATAATCCCTCGCAACGCTTTAAATTCGGGGTGACTAATAGGGTTTCGTAGCTAAATATGAAATTATTAATTTTGTAGAAACTTTTAGTGATGATACGCTTGGTTGCTAGACATCAAATTAAATTGTCTGTAGATAAAATGTAATGACGGTTTGATTCGTCACTAATAATTGTGCCAATTTTCGACATGCATATATATATATTGAATAATTATATATTTTGAAAATATTTATGTTAGAAATTATGAATCACTATGTAAAAATCATTTAATTTTGGGAAAAATAAATTTCATCAAAAGGATGCAAGTTTTGACACTCGCCATATGAAAAAGATATGTCGAATTGCAAGCAATTTAGAAAAAGGAATTTACCATATAAAAATTTAGAGTGCCAAAATCATCTTCTTATTATAAAAAATAAATTAAAATTAATAAATAAATTAAAATAAGAATAATCAAACAAATATATAATAAGTATAAAATAAAATAAAATAAAATATATCACAACTTCTTGTAATAGTTTGGTAGTTGAATGCTTGGCATACAATCTTGGCATCATGGGTTCAAATCCCCTTAGCTACAAAAATTTGCATATTTTGGAGGATGCTATTTCAACATCTGTGGCAGTTCAGTGAGTGGTGGTGGCTAGCGGGATCTCGACGGGGGGCAAGTGGTGGTGGTTCAACGATGAGAATACTATTCCAAATCATCAGAGCCCTTGCAAAAGAGATCTGTCGTATTTTTACCGTCTCTCAAATCGTCACTAGCTGTGATGCCGATATCCATCACCAAAACCCTCGGAAAACTTTCCACGGAAAAATCTCTCACTAAATTTAGCGACCGGCCTTTTAGCGACGGAATTTGTCCCTCACTGAATTCGTGGAAAACCTATTTAGTGACGAAAATTCTGCAAAATTCGTCTCTATAATGGTCACTTATAAGTGTTTTTCTAGTAGTGTTTGTTCCTCCTAAAACAAAATTTTAATATTTATATAAGTTATATAATAAAAATTTTAATTTTCTCTACTCTATTTTACTTTTAGTGGTTTGTTTTTACCTAATCTCATTTGCCATAATAATTAAATTTTCTCCCTTTCTCTTTCCTGTCTTTTTCTTTACTCTCTTCAAATTAGAATGTTAAAAATTCTATTAGATTTTACTTATTTCTTCTATCCCTATTAAAGCACTAAAAATCCTATTAGAATATTTCTTCTCTCACAAACCCTACAATATGCAATTTTTTCTCCGAAAGCAACGTACAAGAAGGTATTGCGTATTAATTTTGGAATTTATAAATTTATTTATTTCTTTTTTTTGTAATTGATTTTTGTTTAGTATTGTAGAGATTTTAATCTTAGGTTTGTTAATATGAATCTGACAATTGTTTAATATTAAACTTAATGAATCTTTATGTTTATTTATTGGGCTATTGAACTTGAATGAATCTTATTCATTTGACACTTCATATTTAATTGGGAGTGATTTGGGGAATGTGATGGTGGAGAGAAAAAGAAAAAATATTTTTTAAGCTTTGAATATATTGTTGATAGTGAGGACAAAGAGAGAGAGAGAAAAAATATATATTTTAGTACTTTTTAATTTGAATTTTAATTATATATCAATATGCAAGTTTATGTCTACTTTAATACTTTTGAGTTTTAATTATATCATTATGTGGATTTATGTCTATGTTAATACCTTTTGAGTTTTGATTATATATCATTATGTGGGTTTATGTCAATTTTATTGAGTATTGTTAAAAAATTATTTATTAAGTATTTTTTACAAATAATTTATTATCCACTATATTTGCTTCATTTGATAAAGCGAATAGCTTGTTTTTTTTTTCAATATCTTCTTTATATATTATTTTTGATTGTAACACTTTTTTTTTATTATAACACTTCTAATTGGTTGTATATGCATAAATATGATGACTTTTGTTATTTTATATATTAATATTATATATAATCCTTATATTTATATATTTTAATAATTAATGATTTCGAAAAAAATTCACCCCTCTAATCAAATTCCTGGCTCCTTCCCTGCAGTCAGCCAATTGATCAAAGACCCAGTGATTAAAACTAATATATATCTATATATATATATATATTAAACTGATTTTTGTCATAATTCTTCTCTCTCTCACTTGGGGAAAATAGGCGCGTGGATCAATGATCTAGAGTAAATCCGTGATCGAGGCGATATCGGGAAAATCAAAGCCCAAAACTCAGGTCGGCCCACCTTCGTTGGCATTCACATTTCTAGAGCTCCATTACTACAATAATTCAACACCAGCCACATCACCATTCTTCACCACCTAGCCCTCAATCTCTCATCCATGGAGGTTTCTAACACTACTCCTTCCAACGTAGAACCCGAAAACATGCCCACATTATCAAGAAACCAACAAATGTCACAGACGGAGACGAGCTCAGCCGCCGTTTTCCGCCACGTGAGGCGGTGTGGGGGCAGAAGGAGGAGAACCCATGTGAGGAAGATCGTCAAGGACGGCTGCAACGGCGGCGGAGAGGAATTTAGGGAGGAGAAAGCGGAGGTTGAGAAGAAGATAGTGGCGCTGCAGAAAATAGTGCCCGGCGGCGAAAAGCTGCCGGTGGCGGAGCTGTTTGAAGAGACGGCGGAGTATATATTGGCATTGGAGTGGCAAGTGAAGGCCTTGAGATTTCTTGCTGCCGTTGTTGAAGGCTCTGATAAGGAAAAGCGGAAGCTTGGGGGTTGACTGAGTTATTTACATGTAATTTTAGTATATATTTATCCCACCCCACCTCCCTTTTTTTTGGTTTGTTTTTGTTTGTTGGATTCTTGAAATTAGTCTCTCTCTCTCTCTCTCTCTGTTTCTATTTTTTTTATATTTTTTTCGTTGATTAATTCAAATTTAAATATTGGATTTAGGAGTTCTAAATAAGAGGAGAATGGGGGTAATTTAGTGGTTTAGTGCATGGTAAATTGAGGTTATGCTTTGGGAAAATTTGAAGCAATGCTGTAGAAGTAATTATTTTCTTTAATTATATAGTTGAATTTGAGTTATATTGAAAACTTTACTTTGCTCATTTGTAAAACGTGTGATAGACTCTTTCTTTTGTATCATTTGTTTGACAGATTTATCTGGCAAGTACTCATGTGATAGATTCAATTTTTCAGCACCTATGGGCTGAAAATTTTCTTGTTTTGGAGATTTACAGTGTATTTAGACTTTGATGCCATTTCTAAAGAACATTGGATATTCAATTCTGCATCTTTCCCCCTTAATTTTCACATTTGACATGTACATATTTATTATTTTAGAATACCACTTTATGCTATATTTTAATTCAAAAGATATTATGTTATATTTTAATTAAAATCTTAAAAAGTTAACATCACATATTTGCACAGCCAAGAAAATTATGCAATGCATTCTCTCTCTCTCTCTCTCGTTTTATTGTTTGACTGGTTTCTCATTTTATGACTTCATATTTATTAGGGATAATTCCCGTTTTCATCCGTTATGTTTGGGACTGTATGTTTATTATCCTGTTTAGTATACCTTTTACAATTTTGATCCTATATATTTTAAAATACTGCAATTTCAATCCGATTTCACAGGAATCCGTTGGAACTCGCTGACATGGCTCATAAAATTGTGACGTCACGTCAGCGAGTTTCGATGGATTTCGGTGAAATCGGACTGAAATTACAATATTTTCAAAACATATAGAACCAAAATTGCAAAGTAAATACTTAACGAGCAAAAAACGTACATCCTCATATATAACAGATGAAAATGACAATAATCCCTATTTATTAAGGCATGTAAAGAAAAAATAGGAAATAAGAAATTGCTCAGTAATAAATAAGTAGATTATTCATCTGATTAGAGGTTGTCACTTAGCGTCCATTTACACATGATGTGAGTGGCCATGTATTGCACAATGATACTAATATTGGCAGGGGTGTGAGATAAGATGAATCGATTCTTGAACTAAGTGGGTTGGCTCAACTGAAGCTCCACTCGAGCTTGTTGAATTCGAGCCCAAATAGAGTAGTCCAGCTCACGAGCTTTTTATTTTATTTTTTAAATTTGATTGATTTATTTATAACCAAAATTAATAATACTATTATTTTTATTTAAACTAAAACCATTTTAGTTAATAAATTCATAATAAGTTAATAGGATTTATTTAAAAAATATTTATATTACTATATGATGATAATATCATTTTTGGTAGCACTAATATATTTCTCTGCCAAGATTTTTCTAAATGTACGGAACAGGAGTTCGAGATAAGTATGATGAGGGAACTCAAGCACTTCCTTGGACTTCAAATAAAGTAGTCAGAGAGTGGCATATTCATTTGTCAAGAAAAATATTTAAGCGACGTATTTAAAAAATACCACATGGTGTCTAGCAATCCTATGGCAATACCCATGTGTATTTCTACGAAGCTAGACAAGGACAAAACAGGAAAACCGGTTGATGAAAAAGCCTATAGAGGTATAATTGTTAGCTTACTTTATCTTACAACAAGTCATCCGGATATCCTATATGCAACTGCAATTTGGGCTCATGTCCCTAGGAATCTCACTTAAAAGCAGTAAAAAGGATTTTACGTTACTTGAAAGGGACTACCATGCACGGACTCTGGTACCCCACATCTAATCATTTTGATCTAGTTGGTTTTGCAGATGTAGATAATGCAGAATGCAAAATAGACAGGAAAAGTACCACAGGAACATGCCAATTCCTCGATGAGAATCTTGTCAACTAGTCGTGTAAAGACAAATTGTAGTGGTACTCTCAACCACTGAAGTAGAATACATGGCATTAGAAAGCTGTTGCACACAAGTTCTGAGGATGAAATAAACTCTAAAAGACTTCGGCTCAACTATGACGTCAGAACACTATTTTATGATCAACATATCAAAAAATTCGGTATTTCACTCCCGCATTAAACGTATAGAAGTATGTCACCATTTACTACGAGATCATGTTCAGAAAGGTAACGCAAATATTTTTTATATTGACACTAATGAACAAGTAACTGACATTTTCACAAAACCTCTCCCTAAGGATAGATTTTCTTATCTAAAGAAAAACAGGCTCATCCATGATACATTTAATACCCATCAATCGTTATTGCATCCTACACACTTTTCCATTGGCCCAACACCATACACCTGATGGCATGTGTAGAAAAAATTGTTACTTCCTCCAAATATTTCATATATTAGTAGTAATTTTGTTTTGTAGTGATTTTTCTTTTCGTATTAACTTTAAAAATGATAGCAAATATCATTTACGTTAATACTTATTAGTGAATATAAATGAAAAATAATTTGATGTAAAATAAATATATAAATACGTATAAAAAATTATTCCTAATAAAAAGTATCATTTATTATTTCCATTAAGCAATAAATATCAAAAGATTAATAAAAATCTCCAAATAACTTTTTGCAATAAATTAACAAACCTAAAGTTGAGATGCAAAATATTCATCAAGAAAATAGTCAAAATTTCACAAGTTAATACAAATATTATTGAATCCAATTGTTATTGCAATACTGCAAAATTAAGATAAAAAAAGAAGTTTGTGAATATATTAATAGATATTATCTTTTTTAACAAGATTTATTTGTATGTTTCAGAAAGCACCATGTTAGGCTTTTTGCAGCATGCTCATGTTACATGGCAAAGAAAATAAAACAAAGTGGTTTTTGGTGACTTCGCTAAAAAAATACGGAATTTAATCTTAATGAAAATGAGGCTAAGCCAACTACAATGCCTTGTATCATCTCTAATTGATGAAAATATTTAGTATAAATGAAACGAATTGGTGAAGCAACTTCATAGTCCAAACAATTTCAAATTGTTAACAAAATGTTTTCATTGTGAATGCCTCCACTTAATTATAGCAAATATAATCAAAAAATCTATTAATTATACAAATTATCCTTAGGAATAATCTCAATAACCCCCACTCGGTCGATGAGAGAAATAGGCTCGAGAACTCATTTCTTCAAGGATAAACCTAGTAAGTAGTTGAGGGTTGGTTAATCGAGAAGGAAAACCGGAGTTGGAAGCCATGGTGGATGACATGGGAAACTAAAGGATTGGAAAATCGAGGGCGTAGTCCACAAGGGGTTTGATTGGTCTCATTTTCTTCTATTTTGCCATGTAAGAAATTCAAATACTCTTTAAATGAATTTAAATAGGCATATTTAAATTATAACAAAATGTTTTAATTGTGAATTGCCTCCACCTAATTATAACAAATTTAATCAAAATATATTAATTATACAAATTTCCTTATGAATAATCTCAATAACCCCCACTCAATCGAGGGGTGGTAAACCAAGAAGGACAACCGGGAAGGGAAGCCGAGGTGGAAGATATGGAAAACTAAAGGCTTGGGCAAACCAATGGGGTAGTCCACGAGGGGGGTCATTGATCTCTTTTACTTCTGTTTTGCCATGGATGAAATTCAAATACTTTATAAATGTCAAATATTTTGTCTATTGTTCAATTTTGTTCATGTTCGTCTTGATAATATATAGGGTTAATTACATCTAGGCCCACGGTGAGTTTACGAAATTACCAATAGTATCCCTCTTAAATGAAATATTACACCTACACCCCTTTGGAAACATTGAAATTATAGTTGCACCCCTCTTAGGTACGTTCCAGCGAAAAAGTGATAACGTCAACCAAAACTTTGTGTGATATGACTATTTTGTCCTTGGTAATTTTGTAAACTTAGAAGGGGTTGCATGTAATTTCTAAACTAGAGAGGGGGTGTATGTGTAATTTCTTCTAAAAGTAATTAACCATTATGTTTTCAAAATATGAGTGTTGAAATTTTAAAATATAACTGTTTATCACCCATTTTTGACTATTGGACTTGCTCTTCTCTATATGCATCCATTATTACAATTTCATTTGACATGAATTTAGTTTAGAGTACACACACATAGCTTCTTCTATCCATTCTTCTAGTGTGTGAGGTTGAAATACAAGACTGATAAATCCAAAAAAAAAAAAAAATCATTTGGAACCAAGCATTATGATAGTGGATACAAATGATAATCGTTGTGATTGTGGTACTATTACCCAATTCATGGTACTCTCATTGGTGTCTATCCTACTTGGATGAAGAAAAAGAGGCTTCACATGGTGCCACACAAATGAATGAGGCCGTAACATATTGCTAAGAAGCTCCACCTAGATATGCTCATGAGGACAACACTGTGCCAAAGCTTGTGGCACTTAACCCCATGTTGCTTGCTATTTATTTAGTTTGTCAAATTGTTAAGTCAAGCGCTAACTACTTAGTATTATTATATTATACCCTTTTGTTAAAAAATGTAGTATCTTTCCTATTTTCATATGTTGTCAATAATATTGTATCATTCTTATTTCCATATAGCTCTTGTAATCATAGGATATATTTTGTATGCATTGCATGACATGGTTTTATATAGCTCTTGTAACCATGAAATATATTTTATATGTATTGTGTAATAGAGTTTTGTGAATATATGTTTAGACTTGAATGTTAACAAAAAGCTTGATTTTTTATTACCTCTTTTGGCATGTTATTATGATTAATTTAACTGTTGCATAGCTTGTTTGGTATTATTATGTAAGTTTTGTTTTTATTGGACTTGATTGCTATCATTACCATCAAACGATTGAAAACAATATATACAAAATACATTCCATAGTTACAACTTTCAAGAGCGATATGGAAATATGAAAGATACTACATTATTTACAACAGAAGGGTACACCAATAAAATTAATTAGTTAGTGCTAGACTTAATAATTTGACAACCAAATAAAAAAATAGCTAGCAAAATGCGGTTAAATGCCAGAAGCTTTGGTTGAATGTTGTCCCGATAAGCATATTTGGGTAGAGCTTCTTAACAAGTATATTTTACAGCCTCATTCATTCTTGTGGTACCAAGTGAAGCATCTTCTTCTTCATCCACACCAACAAGAGCATCCATGAGTTGAGCAGTAATCACAGCAGGAAAAACACTGAAACCCGGGGGAAAAATCCGACGGCAATCCAGCGGAAATTTCGCCGGAAAATCGTGAAACCGGCGAAAACCGGTCCGCCGGATTTTTTGTCGCCGGAATAAGCTCGGCCGCCGGTATTCCCCTGATTTTTCCGCCAAAATACACGAACCGGGGCGGAAAAATCGGCGGAATATTCTGCTGGTTTTTCTGCCGATTTATTTAAAAAAAATTAATTTTATTAAACCGGGGGAAAAATTCCCCCAGTTTTTGCCCCAAAGTATTTTTAAAAAAAAATTAATTTTATAAAATTGGGGGAAATTTCCCCAGATTGCTTTAAAAAAAATAATTTAATTAAAATCGGGGGAAAATTCCCCCGGTTTTTCCCCCGGACGTTTTTAAAGAAAAATTAATTTTATTAAACTGGGGGAAATTTCCCCTTGTTTTTCCCCCGAAATTTTAAAAACAAATAATTTTATAAAACCAGGGGAAAGTTCCCCCGGTTTTTCCCCCGAAAATTTTTAAAAAAAAATTAAATTAATTAAAACCGGGGGAAAATTCGCCCGGAATTTCCCCCGGACATTTTTCAAAAAAATTTAATTTAAATAAACTGGGGGAAATTTCCCCCGGTTTTTTTAAAAAAAAATTATTTTAATTCGGTCTTGCAGGCCCCAAATTAGTCCATTATAATTTTTTTTATTTATAAATTTCATTTATAATATTCTAATAATGCAAAATGCTAATATTCATAAACATGTAAAATAAATAAAAATACAAAAAGCTAAAATAAATTGACAAATATGCAATATTATCCTATATTATTTGAAATATAATTCAAATATAAAATACAAATTTGTCAAGCAAATAAAAACATTGTTCATACGACAAATTAAACTATCAAATGTGTCTACTCGTCCTCCTCATCATCATCCTCAAAATAGTTGATGTCATTTTCGTTGTCATCTCCGACATTCATGGGATTCATATTTAGTTGCGGTGCGAACATGTGTGGAGCAGGAAATCCTTGATCGAGATCATGACATGTGTCGTGGGACGTATTGCCCATAGGACGATGCCAACGAGATGACTGGGGCGCTGCTCCGGAGGCGGACGGGCGATTGCTCACAAGTCCGGTGTACAGTTGTTGCATCATTGACATCATTGTGTTATTTTGTGTCTTAAATTCGGTGATCTCTTCTTTATAAGATGAGATATAAGTGTCAATTTGATTTCTGAGTTGCGTCAACTGCGCCTCTACAACTGCTCCTGAATTAGAAGGACCAGCACGCGACGAGGAACTTTCGAATGAGTGTTGCCCCCTCTTTTCCCGAGGAATGTAGTTCAGCCCGATTTGGCGGCCCTTTCTTTTCGGGGGTCCGACCGCCTGCATAAACAACTCGTGTTTAGACTGTTGTGTAGTTTTATCGCTCAAACCTGCTGGTATTGATTGTTCCTAGGCTTGCAACAATTGTTGGTAGTTCTCCTACACAAAATTAAATAAATTATATTAAACAATTGAAATTTAATTCATGCAAGTTTGGATCATTCGTTAATTAAATATGCAAATTAATAGATATTATACGTACGTGGACTTGTTTAGCATTTTGATTTAGCCAAACCACATTATTGGTCGTGCTCCCTTCGTCCTCGTCACCCTCAGTAATCTCGTCAGGTCTAAGTGATCTCGTATAACACTTTTGAACCACCTCATGATAGCCGACCTCACGTTGACACTCGGCCTCCTAGATAATCGACAAATAAAATTAATAATAACAATAATAGTAATAATAAAATTAATAATAAATAACATACCATCTCAAGTTTTTTCGTCGCTAGTGACTTCGGCCTGCCACCATAACATGCTCCACCACCCGCTTCTCTATTTTTTTTTATTCTGTTTGCTTTGCTTTTTGAATTTCTCTGAAGCCCAATAGGCGTTCAATGGTCCCATATTTGGGGCACTATTCACGCCGGTTGCGTCCCAACTTCCCTGACATGCTCATATAGCTGCGACAGTTTCCTCAAACCACGGCTTTGAAAAGCCCTTTTCATATGATACCGTGCGCAGGATCCCACTCAACATATTTCTGTATATGATATATTTTAAAAGATTACAACATGCATAAAATTTATGTGTTATGTGTTACGTGTTACATATAATCAATATACAAAGAAAATACGAACCTTCCACTCCTCAAACACGTATCAAAAAACTCCGCGCTAACATATTTAAATGTAGGAACGAACTCAGTCATTCGGCTCTTCAATATGGTACCTATAGTGTGAGCTCCACGGTCGGTGGGGGCGAAGCTACTGCACATACAGTATATATACACGTTATATCAATTAAATTAAGTTATTATAATACATTTAAACTTAACACATTAAACTCTCTCTTACCAATTCAGAGCCGGCTCCAAGAAAAG
>JAOWBU010000304.1:0-29828 GCA_026212405.1 Petrea volubilis
GAATCAGTATACTTCTCTGCTTCCCTAATGAAGTACCTTGAAGGTGCTTGGCTTTCCATTATTCTGTCACTCTTCCTTTCTGCCGTCATGTTGGTTTGGCACTATGCTTCTATCAAGAAATATGAACATGACCTCCGCAACAAAGTATCACTAGAATGGCTATTAGCCTTGGGCCCCGGCATAGGCATTGCGAGGGTCCCGGGAATCGGGCCTGTATTCACGGATCTCACCTCTGGCATCCCAGAAACTTTTCCCATCTTGTGACCAATTATCCGGCCTTTCACAATATCATCGTCTTTGTATGTGTAAAATGGGTCCCAGTTCCATATGTCCCACCAGCAGAGAGGTATCTTGTGAGCCGTGTGGGCCCCAGAGGCCATCACTTGTATAGGTGCGTTGTTCGTTATGGGTACTGGGATGTTCACCTGGATGTTGACTCGTTCGAGTCTGAACTCATTGATCGGCTGGCTGAGTTCATAACATACGATTGGCTCAAGGAATGTGGCGTCGTCATGATTGGTGCGGGTGAGGTTGTTGAGATTGGTGTTGATAATGATGAATGTGAAAATGGTGTTAGTGAATCAGAAGTGCCTTTTCAGTTGCAGGAAGAGCTGCGGGATCTAAATGAAGCTCGAGAAGTGGGGACTGCATTCATTTTCGGGAACTGCCATGTTAGGACACGAGAAGGCTCGTCTCTGTTGAAGAGGTTGGCCATCAATTTTGGACATGATGTCCTTAGGAGGAATTGTAGGAGGCCTGAGTTGGCTCTAAGAGTGCCTGCATCCTGTGTTATTGAGGTTGGTGTGCTTTATCTTGTCTGAGCAAATGACTTGGGATTCTTCTACATAGGTGCATCTAAAAGTGAAATGTGTGAAAAAAAAAGGTAGTTTTGGCAGATATTTGTAGAGAAAAAGTTTAGTTGTTCGTATGCTCTCTAGAGATTGGTACTTAAGAGCATGAATTGCATGCTTTAACTAGTTATCGATAGTTGGTTAAAATCAACAGGAGAAACACTCTAATCTGTATTTTGACGTGCAAATAGATAGTTGTCTGATCTTAGAAAAATAAATGAAAACTGGCACTTTACTGCTAGTATGATATTCTTTGTTCAAAATGTTATGTTGAAAAATAGTCGTAGGCTCCAAGTGGTTAATAGTATGGTGATAAAAATGAAGATCCTCACAATATTATTTTGAATCATCGTCTCAGTGCCGAGGGAGTGTATAGCTCACAAAAACCGATATTGATACAATTTTAAATTGAATAATAGAAATTTGACAGATGTTTGTAATAAATGTACAAAGTCATTTGAACTTACGGAAAATTCTAACCCGAACTTAGTTTGGCCGAACCCAACAAATCATATTGCAAGTGTATTGCACTTGCCAATTGATTGGCCACTCTCCCTAAATTATCGATCATTCATAGGGCACGTGTAAAATACTAGCTACGTGATTAACACTGGTTCGACCGAGCCAGGTCTGAACTAGAATTTCCCTGAACTCAATATATAAGACTCGTTGAACAATGGGAGAGTAAATTTTGAACCATTTACTACCATCACCAATGAATTTTATGTAGGAAATAACATGTAGATTTTCTTCTATTTGCAGGTATATAAAAATGACAAGGTAATTATGCTCGCATCCCCTAAGGTGTGATGTAAATATACTTATATCTTCTAACATTCGTATAATTACAGAATCACTTCCGCAGTCAATTTTTGTCACAGAGTAAAACGTTTATTGGGGCTTCCATAATTATAAAGAAATCAGTTCTACCGTCAACTTTGATCTTACAATTTGACCCCTCAGATAGAGACTGCTAGGGTAATTTTTATAATTATGTAAACCTAAGGGTCTAATTACATCAAAAATTAGGGAGTGCAAGTGTAATTATTCCAAAATGTCACGACTGCCTGATAATTGGGTGAAGCAAAACCAGAAAAGCAGAAGATATTTATTTAATTTTTAGTATTTTTGAGATTGTTAGGGCCTCAAAGATAGTATAGCCAGGGAAAAGGCCACGTCTTCTCCTCTTAACCATCAAGTACCCTGAGTGGTAGCCATACAATCTCTCTCTCTCTCACACACACACACACACACACACAGAGTGGTCCAAAACCAACCAAAAACAAAGCCTTACAAACACACACAAAATTTAAAAAAAAAAAAAAAAACATTTTCTTTGAACCTCATATTTTCTCTTGTTTCGAGCCCCTCTAATTAACCTATATATAAAGTGCCACTTAACTCTGCAACTTACAAGAGTATCAAGAAAACAAAAAACAAACATGGAATTAAGGGCTCTTCTCCTATCACCTTCACAAAGTGGTCTTCTTCTCCCCACAAAGACTACACAAAAACATAGTTTTTACAGAAATTCAAAGGTTGTAGTAATAAGTTGTGCCAAGAAAGAAATGAATGGTGATGTTAAAGATGAACCAAAGGAACAGAGGAAGCAATCACTGTTTGGCAGTGTGACAGAGGCTCTGGATTTCTCACAGGTTAGATCAGCGAAGGATGCTGAGCTACTTGAGGGAGCTAGGGAAGCAACAAGATCAGGGGAGAGGATGTCAAGGCAACAGGTAAAAACATTACCCCTCCGTTTGGTTATAAAATTTTGATAAGGAAAATAGGATGAAATTTTTCTTTTTTACTTTAAATAATAATCCCCTATGCTTTTATTTTTGAGCATTTTTATTTTTCTTCTACTGTTTCTCACCAAAATCCTTATTTCAAACATAGTCTACGGATACTTTGCACTCCTGAATTATACTTTACGTCGTGTTTACACAAGTCAGTGCCTCATAATGGTAAAAATCGTAACAAAGCAGCCTCTAATTATCTCTAGTTGAGGGGTTGATTTATTATATTTTTAGTTAAAAGAGGTAAACATGACATAAGTTATAAATTTAGGGTCAAAGTGTAGTTAATACTAATAATTATTAACAGAGGGTACATTTGTTAAATAGGATATACTACTAAATTTTGCTTAATTTATGTGAAAAAACTTTAAACTATAGATATTATGAAACGGAGATAATAAGATATTATTTTATGTTTTCAAGTTCTTTTTTTTAAATAATTTATTTTTTATGAATGAATTAATGTAGTTAAAGGGGTTTGTGATTTGTTGCAGTATGGAGCTCTGAGGAGGAAGATTGGGGGAACATACAAGGATTTCTTCAAATCATATGTGGAGGGTAATAATTATTACCTAACATTGCTTTATTCAGCTATTAGTATCATGGTCATTGCTGAAGCTTTTGAGATTCATGTGAAGATATGATCCATGAATTATAATTTGCTAAATTGTTTGTACTGTTTACTTAAGCTTCAGAACATATACATAAGAGAGTGTATATCTCACTTCATAGGTTTTTTTGGTGAAATCGACTTAGCTATATTAAGGTTTGAAATTTTATTCTTTAAATAAGAGTTATTCACAAAATATAATAAAATAAAAAAGATTTGGCGAATTTTTATAAAATTCTCTATAGCATGCAAAATTACAAATAGCCCTGTAATGTTTGATTTTACGTTACAAATTCAACTTGTTGAGGAATTATCTATAATGCGAAATCAAATATTAAGGAATAAGGAGGTATTTGTAGTTTTGCCTATCATACAAGTGATAAGTGACCAAATTTTTGTTGTTTTTGTTTATTTTTATCAGTGGATGGAGAGTATGTGGAAGAGGGATGGGTGGACAAGACATGCAAAGTTTGCAAAAAAGACACAAAAGGAGAGCCAAGACAAGTCGACAAGTTTGGGCGATACGTTCACGTTGCTTGCTTGGATAAATCCAGCTCTGGGAACTTTTTTACAAGGCTTTTCTCAAGATAACATTAATCCAAATAAATACGTTCACGTAAGTGACTCCAAGGATAGGTCAGATGAACCACTTTCAGGATTTGATTTCATATTGTATAATATGGCAAATAATGCAATTGCATTCCCCAAATAAATATATTTATATACAGCCTTGCAATGGCTTATCATGGGATGCTCAATTTTTTAATTAGTTTTGGGTGAAAAAAGTGAAATGCATTGGAAAATTGTGACGCAATTTGGCTTCCAAGGAGAGAGACTATGGGGAAATAACTAAAATTTGTTGGGAAAGAGTGTTAGAATAAATGATCCAGCACAGTGGAACGAATATTTCTTTTCTTGTGTTGGATTAACAAATGATCTCCAAAGCAATAATTCAAGAATAGGATGCGAGAGAGACAAATTTTTAGGTGAAGAATTCAAATCGGGAAAAATCACGAGATCTTGTATGGCGTACAAATTTCCTCCCTAAAGCAAATAGGGGATACACGAAATTATTTCTCAAGATAATTTCTCTCTTGGATTAGAAAATCCTCAAGTTTCTAAACTTAGAACGACAAAGAAAATAGGATTACTATTTTAAAAGAGACAGAAAAATCATTCCAATTTTTTTTACTTTTTCTTCTCTCAAGACACTCTATTTTTCTCTTTTTCTTCCTAAGAACTCTCACTCTCGCTCTCTTTGTTTTTCCTTGCACTCAGGCTTGCACACTTACTCCTCTGCCAAATGAGGGGATTTGTAGATGAGTGCCAAGCAACCTTCGTTGGTTTTTTCTTTAATTGCACAAGTTGCCTCCACATGCAATTAATATGTGCTTCATCTTCAATTTGCATTTGAAAATTGGAATCAAATTGCCAAAGTTTCTGACTGAAAGATTGTAGCCTCTTTCAATTTTATTATTATTAGTTTTTTTTTTGAAATAAATGTTAAGAAATGGGGTTGTCTCCGCATAAATGAAGAGGACCCACAAATTTAAGGAATGTTTGATTTATTGTGTGAGCATAAAGATTTTAATTGTTTTACAATAATAATAATAATAATAATAATAACAACAATAATACAATATCGTTTGACACTACAACTCAAACAAAGCATACAAAAAATTATTTATGATAAGTTTTTCTCTCGTAAAATAGAAATAAATATTCTTTTTACTCTTTACACATTGCCAAACAGGGCTGTGCATAGTTCAGTAAACCATTTGAATTGCACCGAAAATGTTGATTTGGTATAAGTCTTTCAAAATATTTGATATTCAGTTCAATATTGGTTTTGTGTGCCGGTTTATCGAACCGTATTGAAAACTGAATTATTTATATATGATTAGTTTTTAGTTTATTTGGTTGATTTGTTTAAGTTTGTATTTTGTTTATGAATAAGACTTGCTGAATTTGATATTTTGTTGCGTTATAATACTATTTTTGTTTGATTTTTCAAGTGATTCTTGACTTGCCATTCTAGGAAGCATAAAATTTAGAGAAAATTACGTTTACCTCCCCTGAGGTATGCCATATTTACAAAAAACACCCCGACGTTTGGAAATTACAATTACCCCCCTCAATTTATATTCCGTCCAACAAATTGCACCAGTCGTTAGGTTTCCGTTAGTCAAAAAATTTGAACTACCTAAATTACCCTTCTGAAAGTATGAGTAGATGTTTGACCATAACAAAATAATTATTTTGCCCTCGAGTGATTTTTTGTTATTTTTTAACAAAATATTTAAAAATTTTATATTTAATAAATTTAAAAATATTATACATATTTAATTTTTTTTTAAAAAAATAAAATCTTTTATATATGTGCAAATATTTATAAACATATACTTCAAAATATATAGTTATTATATGTAAATTATATTTAATAAATACAAAATACATAAAAATATCTTATAATATTATAAACTTCATTTTTATAAATACAAAAAAATTAAATAAATAAAAATATATATAATACATTCTAATATTTGAGAAAAAAATATAATACACATTATATACAAAATTAAATAAATCATTTTTTCTTTTTTTCCCTCCTTTTTCTCTTTTTTTTTTTTTTTCCTTTTTCCTTTTCTTCTGTCTTTTTTTCTTCTTCTTCACTAGGCGTCTCTGTCGCCTCTCTCTCTCTCTCTCCTCGCCCTCACACACCACAATGATGTTGCCGTCGCCGCCACAACCACCGCCATACCAGTGATCATTCGCCGTCGATCTGCCATCATTCGCCGCCATCATTCGCCGTCGATCTGCCATCATTCGCCGCCATCACCAACGCTGATCTGCCATCATCCGGCCCACTATACCGCCGCCGCCACCGCCATCTCCACCGCCTACCACACACAGAGAGAGAAGGGAAAGGGAGAGGGCACCACCACCACCATCGTCGTGCGCCGCCTCTTCCGCCGTCCGCCGCCACCACCTCCGCCATACCAGTGATCGGCACAGAGAGAGAGAGAGAGAGAGAGAGAGAGAGAGAGAGAGAGAGAAGGGAGAGGGCACCACCACCACCACCGTCGTGCGCCGCCTCTTCCGCCGTCCGCCGCCACCACCTATGCCATACCAGTGATCGGCACAGAGAGAGAGAGAGAGAGAGAGAGAGAGAGAGAGAGAGAGAGAAAACAGATCTGAAAATGAAAAGGAAGAGGAAAAGAAAAAGAGGAGAAAAACAGATCTGAAAAGGAAAAGAAAAAGAAAAAGAAAAAGGAAAAGGGGGGTATTTTGGGTTTTTCTCATTTTAATTTTTTTCTTTTTTTTTGGACTTAAATTACTGAGGGGTAAAATTGACTTTTTATCAGCTCCGTCAGATATAACATCAACCTCCCTCAATTGAGGGGGGTAATTGTAATTTCCCAAACGTCGGGGTGTTTTTTGTAAATATGGCATACCTCAGGGGAGGTAAACGTAATTCGCCCTAAAATTTATTTATTTTTTTTGAAAACTTAGGTTAGTTTGGTAAATAACCATAACTAATCAAGAATTTTTTGGTAAAAATGGAACCAAACCAAAAAGAAAAAATTGATTTGGTATTTAATATGCTATTTTTAACGTAGTGAAAGTTTGATGTATTGAATTTTTGATTCGATTCGATTCAATATTACTAAATGCTATAATGTTCAATTCAATCAGAACAGGAAAAAGGAGAAAATTGGGCCAGGAAATTGTATAATTGTGATGCGGTCGAATCTTGGTCCGACCACGTGTCGGGGTATGATGTACTCTGGGATGATCTTGCTGATGGTCCACCTGTTAAAGAGGGAGGAACGCACGTGAGACTAGCTGGTTTTGCCCCGGCGTAGGCTCTCCGACGCTCAAGTCAATATTTGGAGAAGGTGATGAATAGTATCTGAGAAGCCAATTTGCTTATTAAGAGAGTGAGAGTATTATGAGTTCCTTACCCTTGGCTGGAGAGCCAATGGGGCTTTTATATTAGAGTGAGGAGCCTGGATGTGACATGGTTGGTGGGAGCCAGTCACTTTCAGCACTGTAGCCGTACTGGCATGTACCTTTTGTCCCCTCCATGGATCCTATTGGCGGCCGCTCCTACTTCTCATTAATGAGGGGCCTTGTTGGCAATTAATGTGTACATTGGGCATTTATGACTAAGGATTGTATTTATGACTTGGCATTTAATGCGCTGTAGATTGATAGGATGGACCCATGTGCCACTGGGGCGCGTTAGGTGGCTGCGGGCTGTACCTATCAGTGATCGCCCGCTGGACTTATCCCTGTTGAATGCCAAACTCTGCAACGGCTAAGTGTGGGATCTCGCCCTCGATAGGGGCAGGCTCGAGGGCCGCAACCCAGCTCGAGGATTCCCGGGATAGCATACTCGTGCCTTGAGGGGCTCTCAAGAGAGAGATCAGCTTATGAGCCCTTTCGAGGGCCATCATTGTATCGAGGGCCACAACTCCTCATTTAAGCAATTTGGAGGCTTATACTAACGTGGCGTAGTGAGGTGGCACCTAACTCATTAAATTGAAACGATCTCGAAGAACCAGATTTGCCCAACTTCAATACTCAGCTTAGAATGAGAAAGAAATAGGGAGAACACAATCTTTCAGTTGAAAATATTGAATGAAGATTACATCATTTTCTAAGAGTTTTTATAGTTCGACTAATCTCTCTTAACTAACTTTCAAACACCCCAACTAACTGATCAAAACGTGATTAAGAAAACGTAAAACATTGGAATATACTTCACTAATAGAAACGTACTTAACAATTCTTTAACTATCCCGACTTGATGCATAAAACGTAATCTTATAACTAAAACGCATTTTCCTTGTTTTCCTTGGCTAGCATGTCTTTATTAATAAAATCGTGGTCCTTTGGATAAAGTTGCCAAAATTTTGTGAAACACGCCTTGCTACCTGTGCAAATGAAAGATAAAAGAATAACAGAAAGACAAGAATAAAAAGAGCTTATTACAACTGCCCCCCTCTCAAAAAGAACCCTGTCCTCAAGGATCAAAGAGAGGGAATCATTGTTGTAACGCACATAGATCCTCCCAAGTATTGTCCTCATGTGAGGTGTTAAACCAATAGACTAATACTTGAGTCACTACCCTGTTATGCTTCTTTACAATCCATCGATCCAAAATCTTTTATGGTTCTAGTAGAAGTGCTCATGTGTTGTGATTTGAATTGGACGGTGTGAAAGATATGGTTTTATGGTAATTCTTTTTTTAAGCTGAGGCCTGAGAGATATGAAAAGTTGGGAAAATCTTGGCCTTCGGAGGAAGTTTCAATTGATATGCGACTTTCCTAAGATGTTTTTATTTTTATTTTTATTTGGAAAGGCCCAAAATTATCTAGGAGATAACTTGTGGAAAGAATGGCTTTTCAAGGATACCTGTTAGTAAGGATATCCAATCCACTTGTGGAAAGAATGGCTTTTCAAGGATACCTGTCAGTAAGGATACCCAATCCTCCTCATCAAACTCCCTCTTATTCCTTATTTTATCTGCATAAGACTTTATCTTGTAGTGAGCTAATTTTAAATGATGCTTTAGCAGTCTAATAGTGGCTTCTCAATATTGCAGACTCCTATCAACAACATCCAAAGGGTGGCTTCTGAACATAGACCATCTCATATAATGTACACTAACTTGACACATGGAAGGAGGTGTTATACCACCATTATGCTAGATGAAGCCACAATGTCCACCCTTTGGGCCTGTCACGTGCCATGCAGCGAAGATATCACTCCAAGCACTTGCTAATTGCCTCTATTTGCCCATCAATTTTAGGATGGTATGCAGTGGAGGGGCATAATTTCACATTCTGTAGAGTGAATAACTACTGCCAAAACATGCTAAGAAACACTGGATCCCTGTCACTGATGATAGTTTGAGGCATAGCATACAATTTATAAACGTTGTCAAGGTGTGTTTGAGCTTCTGCCATAGCAGTGTAAGGATACTTCAAAGCCATAAAGTGGGCATACTTGCTCAAACGATCCACCACAACTAACACCAAAGTCTTACTAAAAGATGGTGGTAACCCATCTATAAAATCTAAACTAACATCCACCAACACCTGTCTGGAATGGGCAATGTATTCGCCCTTGTTCCTTTGACACACATCACAACATCTCACCAACTCATGTATATTAGTTTTTAGACCTCTAATACACCCCTTGCTTCATCCTCTGTATGGTTTTGCTAACTCTTGAATGCCCGCCTACTGCATTACTGTGCTGAAATTCCAACAACTTTTCATCAAATCTGGTATATTCCCGACCACCAATCTCCCTCTCCAAGTTAACACTCTATCTGTCCACTTGTAATAAGGTTTAATAGCAGGACCATGGATAAGTTTCTGGATGATAGAATGTACCTTGGGATCTGACTCTCAACTATTCTTCACTTATTGAAACAAAGGAAATTGATCAGAAGTGATAGGAAACAATTCAATTTCACAATCCCCAAAAGTGCAAACATGGAATATAAAGACAAGAGAGATGGAGTGGGCTCAAGACCAATGGATTGTAACAAGGACATAGAGGCTCTAGATAATGCATACGCCACTATATTATCCTATCCTTTCTTATAGATAATAGTGTAATCAAATCGCATTGGTTTACTAATCTATCTTTATTGGCTTGGGGTTGATATTTTCTGTTTTAGGAGGAAATTTAAACTTTGGTGGCTTGTCCTAATGGTAAAATATTGACCAATAAGGTAAGGTCTCCACTTTTGCACCGCTGTAACTATGGCCATCATTTCTTTCTTACAAATTAATACGCCTAAGTTACTTCCAGAATGACCCTTTTCTCATGAAAGCTAAAGGTTTGCTTTGCTGTAATATAATAGCCCCAATCCCTAGGTGTGAAGCATCTGTTTCTATAACAAATTCTTTGGTATAATCAAGCAATGTCATCACTGGTACCTTAACCATAGCCTCTTTCAATTTTTCAAAGGCCTAAGTAGCCTGCTTAGACTATTGAAAATTGTTCTTCTGAAGCAAATTAGGCAATGGTCTAGCTAATAGGCTATAATTTTTTATGACCCTCTTATAGTATCCATTCAACCCAAGAAACCCTCTTAACTCCTTCAAGGTTTTGGGAATAGGTCAACTCTTTATAGCTTCTATCTTGTTTGGATTTG
Source organism: Petrea volubilis (assembly GCA_026212405.1). NCBI lineage: Eukaryota > Viridiplantae > Streptophyta > Magnoliopsida > Lamiales > Verbenaceae > Petrea > Petrea volubilis. Next base: position 10,435 of record JAOWBU010000304.1, read on the forward strand.
CAGACACTCCCTTACAGTCAATAACATGCCACAAATATTCAATACTAGATATAACAAATTGATGTTTGCTTTTTTTTTTTTTAACATAGATTGCGTTTTCTCTTAGCACATCAAGAACTGACCTCAAGTGTGCCAAATGAGCTTCATAATTTGGACGGTAAATTAGAATGTCACCAAAAAGAAAAAAAACAAGGACAAACTTCCTTAAAAATGACCCAAAAACATTGTTCATTAGACTTTGGAAGGTGGAAAGGGGCATTGGTCAAGCCAAAGGGCATGACCAAAAACTCAAAGTGCCCGCAGTGTGTCCCGAAGATAGTTTTGTGGATGTTTGCCTCTCTCATTCTAATTTGATCATTTTATGGTATCTTGACCTTAGGTCCAACTTAGAAAACGCCCTAGCCCCCTAAGTTCATCTAGCAACTCCTTTATAACGGGAATAGGAAATTCCCTATTGTCAATGCATGTTCTCCATGTACCATCCTTCTTTTTGACTAACACTATCCTAATTACTCCAGTATCTAATAATTCTTGCACTATCATCTTAATCTCAATTTTTAGGACATTAGCATACCTATAAAAGGCCTCACATTTACTGCTTTTACCCCCTTCTCTAAATGAATCTGATGGTCATGTGCTCTATGAGGTGGAAGAGTTTTTGGTTCTTCAAATAAATCATGGTATTCTTCAAGAAGTTCAGCTAACTTGTGCTCACTGGATTTCGCTAGTGAACACCACGTAGCCTTAGAATAGGTGCCTTGTCTTTCTAACATCTTACACTGCCCCACACACATATAAGACAAGGAGGATGGGGTTTTAAGCACTTTGTGCATCTTCTTCCCACCAATCAAAGTCACAGATTGTGGCTAACTAATCCTCAAAATTACTTTTCACCCATTCACATTAAACTCCATTCTAAGTTGATCAAAATTCCATCTAATATCCCCTAAAGTCACTAGCCATTGGATGTCTGAACCATGCTACACCCCATAGGTAAGACCATGATATCAATTGTAAACTATTAGCCTTGCATTCGCCAAGAGAATTTCTTACAATTGTGTACTTTGTAACTTATTTCCATCAACAATAGTTACAAAGAATGGTTAAAAAGGCTCTAACTTGCAACCTAGCTTTCTTACGATGTCTAGGTCCAAGAAATTATGCGTGCTACTCGTGTCAATGAGGATATGAATGGTCTTTCCATTCATAACCCTAGACTCTCATTGTCCTATAATCATGCAATCCCGTGACTGCATGTATAGAGACATGAAAGGGAACTTCTTCCACATCTCCTTCAATTGTAACTTCCTCCCTTGCTTCCTCTTTACCCCTAGCTCATTTTTTTCTATCCAACAAGAATCCTAGACCTCCAATATGAATATTTACAACCTTTTAGGACACACATGTCCTTTTTCAAATCTCTAATTACACTAGAAACATAGGCCCTTGGCCCTTTTCTCATCAAGTTCGTGTAGACTTAACCGCCTCGATGGAATAACATAACTACTGCCATCTTTAGTGTCACTAGTCTTAAAAGGAGGGGCATAATTATAAGTGTGTCTACTATAAGAGTTCCCTAAATGTGATCATGAACCAAAAGAAGTGTTTTCTGGTTTAGTTGATTGGGAAGGCTTAGCAACTAAGATAGGAGCAAGTTTTTTAAATTGTAAAGAAATAGCATGTTCTTATAGTTTGGTTAAACTAATTGCTTCCTGCAAAGTTTTTAGCTTAAATATACGAACTTGAAGTAAAATCTCTAGATTTAATCCTACTGGGAAACAACTTAATGTATAGACATTATTGAGATCTAAACTATTCAACAACTCATCAAAATCTATCTAGGTTCTCCTTCACTAAAGTAGTGTGTTTTAAATGATTTATTCTGCTACTGGATCTTCAACAGCAATGTCCTAAACCTATTGTTTAGAGCTTTCACATATTCCTCCCAATTGGGAATTTATTTAGTTAGGCATGATTTCAGAAAAGACTGGTACCATTGCAAAGCCTTCACTTCTAAGTGTACAAAGGCTAATTTTTACCTTTGCATTAGGCGGAGTGTCATTGATATCAAAGAATTGTTCACATCTATATACCTCCCCTACAAATAATATCCAGAAAACTTGGGAAATTCAATATTGGAACACCTTGTGGGAAGTTTATATCCTAGGTTTTTGAAATTACCCTCTTTACCTGCAAATGGCACACCATAAATCGTTTCCCCAACCTCCAGACGCCTATTCGTATGTGTTTCTTTATGAATTGGTAACTCATCTCATCGCCTCCTTTGTAAATTATCATTCACCTTGTGCGACGAACCAATCGTCATCGCTAGTAGCGTGCCGCTGTTCGTGCCTCCCGCAATCAATACTGTAATCATCGCGCGAAGGTCCTCAAGGTTTTTCTCATGCATTTCCTTAACTAACCTCAACTCTTCGGCCAATGAATCGATCTGAGCCCTAACTTTCATGGATCTCGTATGAACTCCTGCTTTCATCACCCCAGATTAAAGCCGCCGGCAGGACTGAAAACTCTGATACCAAATGTAATGTTCAATTCAATTAGAATAGGAGAACGAGAGAACCAGGCCAGGAGATCGTGTAATTGAAATGATCTTGAAGAACCAGATTCGCACAACTTCAATACTCAGTTTAGAAAGAAAGAAATGGGGAGAACACAATCTTTCACTAGAAAATATCAAATGAAGATTACACCTTCTTCTTACAGTTTTTATAGTTTGACTAATCTCTCTTAACTAACTTTCAAACACCCTAACTAACTGATCAAAATGTGATTAAGAAAACATAAAACACAAGAATACACTTCACTACTAGAAACGTACTTACTAATTATGTAACAACTTCAACTATCCTAACCTGATGCATAAAGCGTAATCTTAGAACTAAAACGCCTTTTTCTTGTTTTCACTGGCTAGCATGTCTTTATTAAGAAATCATTGTCCCTTGGATAAAGTCGCCACAATTTTGTGAAACACGTCTTGCCACTTCTACAAATTAAAGATAAAAGAATAACAGAAAGGCAAGAACAAAAAGAGCTTATTACGAATGCACAACCCTATTCCCAAATCCAGTAAAAAGTAGTTCTTTTTTCCAAAACATTTAATCCAAAACACAGAAAACAAACCCAAAAAATACCACACTAATCCTTGTCTTTGTAGATAAAAATCAAAATGGAATTTTTAGATCCAACCAATTAAACTTTTGTGGGTCAACAGTGGATTCAGATACAGTAGCGTCGAAATACAAATAAGAACAAACTCAAGGCCCAAAACGCAAATAAACATTCTCCATGCTCGTCTTGACTTTTCACCTCTCAAGAACATTCATTTGTTCTTGCAGCAACCAAAAATTCAGAGACTCTCTTTCTCTTCCTCTCCATGCAATTCCTCCTTTTCCTTCAAAAATTCAAAGTACTCAGTTTCAAACAAATTCTACTGTTGCAAAAATTACAGAGAATTGCAATGATAATCGATAAATCTCGAATAGAATCGATCATATCAATCTTCGTCACTGTTCATCCCCACGAGACCTCTGCATTGATCTATTCCACCTCTTCCTTCTTCTTTGTAAGCGCATTTCGTCAATCCTATGTAAAAACCCACGAGAAAGAATCTTGTGTTTTGAATTTTGTGAATTGAGAGTTTTTGATTTTGTAGATTTTGAGTGCATATTTTGTGGTGCTCCCATTGCGGGATGAAGGCGCAATTTCGTTGGGGTTGGGGAATCTTCCCGGGCTTTTTGTGGGATCTTTGCTTCTGACGTTGGTTGCTGCTCCCGTTTCCACTCTCATTTTCTCACTGCCAAATCTTTCCAAAGGAAAGGTATGAATAATTAAGTGATTTGAATGTTCAATCGTGAGGAATTGAGGATCAATTTCAATACGGTAATGATTAATTCTATTTTCTTTAATATTCTGAGTTTGCTTTAGAAGTTTTTACTCTTCATCCTTTCTGGGTTGCGTATCTTTGAATATTTCTTTCAATTGAACTTTTTGTCCTGTTATTGTTGAAGCTTGTTAACTGATAGTATGATTCTTGCCCTCTTTCTAGTTTTCAGCATCCCTTTCGCTCTGAAAATAGTTTAGTTCCTTAACCAATGAGAAGGTCAATGGGATTGGTTGATTCTTGGGTTGATTTGGGGGCATCTCACTTGTCCCAGCCTCATATGACCTTGAATCATTCTGTAGCCCCACAATGATCCATGGGTCATAGGGTGCTGCAATTCTTAAGATCTGAGAGCTCGAGGCCCCCAACAATTACAATCATATATGATAGATCTTGTATAGGTCGTATTGATTACAATATCGACCTTACATGGGTTGGACTACATGCATAACTGCAACTTGTTGGGAACCTGAAGTCTCTGGAACTTCTACGGACAACCGAGGAGCATCTCCGACATTCAATAAAGGATAATAATTAGTATAGCTGTATAGGTGTTTTTGGTTCTAGCAGAGTGGTTGGATTTGGGAGCGAGCAACTAAGAGGGTGTTTGGCTAAGCTTATAAGCTACTTAAAATATCTTATAAGATGATTGAGAGATTATAAGATGTGGTGGAGTGTTTGGCAAAATTTTAGGGGAATGAGCTTATAAGCTCCTAAAATAAGATGCTTAGGAGCTTATAAGGTCTTTTTTTTAAAAGTAAGGAGGAGCTAACTTATTTTTTAACCTCCTTACCTTTTAAGATCCTACTAAACTCTATATTTTCAACCAAATTAATTACAATTTTGTCATTACTAACATCTTATATGTTATACACCATCTTAATTATCCAAACACATTGATAACTTATTTTTAAAATACGATCCAACATCTTATTAGCTTCTAATACACCTTATAAGATATAGAAGCTTATAAGATGTTTCAAATAAGCTTATCCAAACACCCTCTAAGTTGAGGGATTTGAGTTGTCTGGGAGAGGTTGAAGTTGAAGAAATAAGAAATCATTGTAGCTACGATCTGTGTTATGATTTTAGAATATTTAATCATTATTACTTTTACTTGATAAATTATTTCAGTTATCAGTTTATATGTTATTTCAGTTGTGTTTACATTATGCTTTTTCAATCTAAATAATCTCCACACTCAACTAGAACTCTTACTAAACTTTAAGATACTGTATTTCATTTATTAAATATAATTATTACTAAAACTGGAGTCCATATGAATATGATTATTTGTATAATACCTCAATATTTAGTAGTTTATCCCTTGCATCTCTATTAAAGTGTCACGAAGTTCTATTTTGTATTTGTGAAGGAGAACGAGATATGTTAAATACTAAATATTTAGTGGCAGGACTAGAAAATGGGTTGGAGGAGGGGAATGGTTAAGAAGGTTACAAAACTCTCCTTTAGTCATAAACATGTATGGTATTGCTTCCTCTGGCATGGATGAGTTGGAGAACACCAAATTCAAGTTTCACTTGGCCTTTCTTAACATAGGGTTGTCCATCTCTTTCTAATTCTCTTCTTCTTGCTTATTGGATGACCAGGAGGAAATTCAATGTCTCTTTGGCTACACAGTGCTTTCTATGGAATTTAAGTTTTTCTCTCTTTGTTTGAGTATCTTTATAACTCAATTTCACCCACTTCATGTTGGTCTTTTATGATAGCAATCAAAAACAAGAGATTGCTTTTCGTCCCGTTATGTGATTCCAAACTACATGGAGGGTTCCTATATCTCCCTGGAAGATAAGAATCAAAACTAAATTTTTTCTTGTTCCCCCTTCCCTTTGATATTGAAGAACCTTTTTTTGACATTCTTTTGACAAACGACATGCACCAGATACACTTGCTATTGTTACATAAGCAGAATATACTATTACCGCCGAGGTTGCTTGTGAAGCAATTTTGTCATGACCTGGAAAAATACCCTTTATTTTATTAAAATAAATAATAATTTTCAAATAAAATTTGTACAGAATACAAGAGTTACAATTTTCAAAAAATACAAAAGTAATTTTATTAAGTAAAATGCTTCAAAACACCCATTGTTTCCACTGCGTCCCTCAAATGTCTCCGCTCATTTCTGTCTAAAAAAAAATGGAAAAGAGGAGTCAACGTGACGGTTGAGTAGAACTATTACGCAATCACATAAGGTGCAGGTGTGTGAAAATTACACAGACATGTAAAAACACATAATACTCCCTGTTCGTCACATACAGTGACGTAATGCCTTATAACTTCCACCACGATCAATTAATCCAACCGAATCACTCCGCGATTCCACCAATCCCAACTGAATCACACCAGTGGTCATATCCCGGATATATACCGAAGCCTAAGATCCACTCTCACATGGAACACTCCGTCCATATGAGGAAGGATTAGGAGATGGAGGGTTGGAACACTTAATACCGGCATCTCCGATAGAATGTCCCGGCGAAACTCAGCCACATCCATTCCACAATATTTCGGGCCCAATACATAATTGAAAAATAATTTCTCATAACTCATATTTTATCAAAGCGTAAATAAACATACCATGTTCATACATGTACCTTTATGAAAGCATAATAAAAACAATTATTATGATATTAATATGTATAGCAAATAATTTGAGGCATAAAATCATAAAATGTGAACATAGACAATCACTTGGTATTTGACCATTATTTTGGTAAACCCAAGTTAAAGCCTTGTTTATGAAAATAAACTAAGATCATGTTGCCTAAACTTAAACTACTTATGAGAAAGGTAATAATTCTACCTTTCAACTATTTTTAGGAATAAAAGAGGGTATATAAAGGGTTATATGGAAGGGTAATATGTATATATGGATGAAAATAGAAGGGTTTGTATATATATATATATATATGTGGGTGGAAGATAGATTATAAAAAGGAAGTGTTTTGGGTATTAAAAGTAGAAGTAGAGTGGGGGTGTGTTTTTAGGCGGGATTTCTAGGGGAGAGAAGGGTGGAATTTTGGGATGAAATGGAGTTGGAGTTGGGATCTATTTATAGGGGAGAAAAGAAGAAATAGCTAATATTATAACAAAATAAATAGATAACCATATATGCTATATGGACATTAATATATACACATCACTATATTAATTACCTAGTATATATATATTTATGTATGTGGACATGCAGGTGTATATGTAGATATATAAATCATCACTAGTCTATATATATGGATGTGTATGTGGATATGTAGATATAGAAATCACCACTAGGTGATATATGGATGTGTGTATGTATATGTAGAGATATAATTTACCACTATTATATATATGGATGTGTGTGTGTATAAACAGATAGATAAATCACCACTAGTATATGTATGGATGTGTGTCTGTATATGTAAATATACAATTTACCACTAATATATATATGGATGTGTGTGTATATATAATTTACCACTAATATATGTATTAGAAGAGATATTATTGCAAAACAATTATAAAATATACTAAAAATCTAGACTTTATATTTATCATTTAATTAAAATCCGAAAATTAGGGTTATAAATAATTAAAATTCGAAAATCATACATATAAAATCCGAAAATATATTGTTGTATTTATAAAATTCAAAAATTGTATAATTTATTTAGAAAATTCGAAAATAAAATAAATACATGTTTAAAATATTTATTTAAATAAATTTTCAAAAATAATAATCTCAATTCGAAATTAATACTATAAGGTCTAAATTATAAAGTAATTTTTAAAGAATAAAATTCCAAAATTATAAAAATTTTAGGAATTAAAATTTTTTATATCAAACATTTTGCATGTTTCAAATGCTAAGAAAATAAATGAAGGAAAACTCTAATTTTATACAATGCATGTAGTGTAATGCACAATTATTCACAAAAAAATCACATATATTCACACAATAATTGTCACATAATGGAAATAAATCCTAAGTAAAATATTAATAATAATAATAGAAGTTACCAGGTCGTCGCATGTTTGGCTCTGAAGAATTTTTGAAAATTTGTGGCAAAAGCAAAATGGTCCTATTACAATATACTAAGACAACATGCCTACTATCGACATGACAAAATATCCAATGTTCCATGTAAGGATGAAGTATAGAAACTTTGCCACCATTTTATTAGAAACATGTCAATAGTGGAGAAATGCAATTGGCCTTTGTCAACGCATAAGAGCAATATGTAGAGCCTCTACCAAGTCACTGACAATAGAAAGTTGGAGTAATTCATAAATCTGTTACAAATTAAGGAGGGTTTTGAGAAATGACTAATCTGCAATGTGGAAATAAAGTTATATATAATCTTCAGATTAATTAGCCTTCAAATGAATATTTAGGCTATACGATTTGAAGTGTGCAAATGAGTAGTAGAGCTAAAATTAAATAGCCAGATTTTTGTATGCATGTTAGATTAATTATCATTAAATTGCTTGAAAAGTTGTTTAGGTAATTTTCAAAAAAAGTGGCTAGATAAGATTTGGTGTTCATTATATATTTTATTACTTACTAGGATGCCTATAAAAAGGCTTCCACTTACTATAATTTGTAACAAGAAAGTTGACAATTAATAAAGGTATTAGCTTGTTGAGCTTTTCTATCCTTCATTCATATTATATTATATTTCTAAGCCTTGAATAACATTTTCTAAAAAATAAAATATAAAAAAGGTGCTGATGTGGCAGCTGATGTCAGTGGACACATGCCAACAAACTGAGTGTGGCACTGGTGGCCACATGCGCCAAACCTTTTCGCGTTCCTATTGTGTGAAGCATCCTGATGCTGATCATGTTGCTTTAAGGGCTGCTTGGTTGCAGTCTTTAGGGCGAAAATCCGAATTTTTATTGTTTTTGGGTTTGTCCCACATCGAAAAAAGATTGTTTTCCTCCTCTGTTTTTTTTCTTCCTATGAAATGGAGTCTTGGCAATTGGTCTAGGTATATCAAGAAAGTAATAGTTTTTTAATAATTTCATGAGTTAGAAACTTTAAAAAACAAAACTACTTGTTTGACCGCCAAAGAATTATGCATGGAAGCGATCATTCACCATGGAAAAACCACCTTTCGAATTTTTACGAAGCTTGGGATCAACTTATCACCAAAGTTTCTTTGTAATCCCTCATACACTCTTGAGTGTGGGCTTCAAAACATAAGAAAAATATTTAACTAGAAAAAAGAAAATTCCTTCTTTCAACCAAAGTAATTTTGTTCTTAAAATTTCCCAGCTCATGAAATTATTAAAGAACTATTGCTTTCTCGGGGTATTTGAACTAATTTTCAAGGCTCCCTTTTATAGGGGAAAAGCAGGAGGAGAATCAGTCTCGATTCAATGTGGGACAAGTGACAAAAAAGGGAAAAAACTAGAAAAACTGATCTTCCGAAAAGACACTAGCCAATGAATATATATTTTTTTTCATCGAACTTCTTTCGATGCTGAGATGGGATAAGAGAATATGGCTTGTGAGTAAATGAAATTTTGGCTTGTGTTTGTGTGAGGCTTCATATGGAGTTTTCTTTGGATTTGGCTTTGTGGGAGATTTATTGAGGATGTAGATTGTAGTGTTGATTGCTTCGACCCAAAAGGTGTTCGGAAGACCTTGGGTTTTCATCATGCTTCTAGCCATTTCAACATTAGTCGATTCTTTCTTCTATTTCCTGATTTTGCTGGGTACCATATATATATATTTCGGATAATGGTCAAATACTAAATTGTCTGTGTGTTGCTCAAACAAGCTATGTTTTTGTAAGATTAGAAAGAATGGATTCAAGGTTTAGGAATATAACATGAATGAAGGAGAGGAAATAAGCAAGCTAATATTTTTCTTTTATTAAGGATTATAAACTTGCTTGTTACAAATTGTAAGAAAGTTGAAGCCTTCTTATAGGAATCTGTAAAGTAAATGATAAAATAAATAATTGACACTAAATCTTATTTAGCCGCATTTTTTGATGAAATTGAGCAAGCATGCACCTAAGAATTTAGCTATTTAATTTATCTTTACTATTCACTTACACACGTCAAATCTGCTAGCGTAACTATTCATTTATAGGCTAATTAATTTAACGATTTTGGTCACAAGTTATTTCCACTTTTCAAATTAGTCATTTCCACACATTTTGCTTTCAACTTGTTTGCTTCAAGATTTTAGGAACTTTCTTAATGTGTTATTGATATGGTCAATGATTCCTATGGGCACTATCAGTGTAAGTTTATTTTGTGCTCAAGGCTTTTGTTTTGTGCTCAAGGTTTTTATTGCTAATAATTTGCTCAAGCTCTCTTATTAACTTTACCAGTATCATGTCCTATCAGCATGTGATCAAATTAAGCAATGCCTTGGTAAAATCGCCATAAGTGAGTTTCTTGACAAACATACTGTAGCCTGAAATGGTGTCTTTATACCATGGATTGTATTGAGGAATGTGAATTTGTTATTCGTATCTTGGTGCACATTCCGGGTTAATACAAGCTCCTTTTCCACCTACAAACTAAGCTTTAATTTTTTTCTCTCACTTCGAACCCCTCTGGTTGCTTGTTTTGGATTTGTTCTTATAAGTTCCACGAATGTCAGAATACAACAGAGGTGTTAATCTCCAAGCAACAAAAACATGACAGCTTTGACGAAGAACATATGTACCGCAAGAGAAATTGTTTTAGTTGAACTCGCATATTTTTTCCCAATCTAAGCCTTTCATGCCAGCTTTCCTTCCTGAGTTGGCTCTGAGCTCTCTTCAATCTTTCACTTGTAAAGTTATACTCTCCTGATTGATCCTTGGCCCTTGAGTATTTTGGATTTTTTTGTCACTAACATCTGAAAATTTTCTCCTGTCCAGGCTTTGGTCTTGATACACCGGTTTTTTAGCTTGTCTCTTGTTTTATTCTTCATTCTGTGGCTTTTTTCTACACCTGGAAGTTCGCCGTTTAACATCAAGGCAAGTGTGTGACAGTCCCATTGTTCAGCTGTCAGCTGTTTCGGTCAAGATCTATTGTGGAATTATTTTGGTGTTCTCTTTATGTAGGAAATGCTTCCAGTGAAATCCATGGTGAAGGAGGAGCTGAAGGTTGCCGTTAACCAAACCATCCCAGCTAACTCTTCTGGCTGGGAAAACCATGGGTGGTTTTACATATCAGTGAGGATTGCCATGTTCCTTTGGGTAAAATGGTGTTATGCTTTCCTTCTAGAAAACCAAGTTTTGGTCAGCTGTAAGTTTGTAATCTCGAATATTTTGCCCAAAATAATCTTCTAATATTTTTCTTTTGCACTTTATCGATGTACAGGTTGCTCTTCTTAATCTGATAACTATCTCCTCAACATGGGCGAGAGTAATAGACGTGATGGATAGTGAGGTGAGTACTATTTCTGTCAGAATCTACTTATTTCCTGGGTTCTTATAAAAATTCGACGAAGTCAGATGGAAAGGACTCCAATGTCAAGGCTTAACTTAACTGAAATGGGCGGGTGCAATTTACAGTATGCTAAGAGAGAGTATGTTGGAAAGAACTGTTTCTACCATGCTATGATTTCCTAGTCTATGAACTTAGCCTATAAAGTTGTAATCTAGAACAAAGTATATTTGAGGTGTGAACTCCATTGAGCACAAGTACTAAGTGACAGCCAGATCTCAACTAACACACTATACCCTGGATTTTTAGGTTGAATACAGGCTAGAGTTTGTGCTTAGCCTTTTTCGAAGGACCTATTTGAATATTTGCACAATAACTCTCTTAAATTCAGTCAGGTTCAAGATTGTTTGGGTTTATTGGTGCTGGAGCCACACTGGGACAGCTCTTTGGTTCACTGTTTGCCACGGGAATGGCTTGGTTAGGCCCATGTATGTCTCCTCTTTGTTTCCCTCTCTCTTTTTCTCCTTACTTTTGTTTTGTGACCTTGTATTCGATTCTTTTAGATTTGCTCCTTTTTGCTGCGCTCCTGATGGAATTTGCTGCGCAGTCTTCTAGAGGAATTAATAAGGACATTTCCCAGCTTCCAGAAGAACTATCTGCCATCAGGTCTTGTATCTCTATCTTCTGCTTTTTTCATTTTTTTTCTGCTGAAGTATCTCTTATATACAACAAGGGGTCCTCAGATAACTAATTGATATTCTCGAGCTCTCTACAAACTAATATTTGCTTTCTCTGGATCATTTTTGATATACTTAACGGTAGTGTGTACTAATCCTTGTATTTCTCACGGTCGGTGAATCTCAGTGACATTTAAATAACTGTTCTGCACATGTATTGTTGTCATACTTTCTTTTTCTTCTTTTTTCCCCCTCTGGTTGGAGATTCCTTTTACATTGGTTAGATATTTATGTTAGATTTCCATCTCTGTGGTTTCATTTTAATTTCCTTTCAACCATCTTGTAATTTGTTCCGAGTCTTCCTAATGAGGTCAAGACAGTGTGTATGCCAGGAAGAAGTGATTTGTGGAGATTTACTTTAGTGGCTTCAATTGAGACCATACCAGTTCAATATATCTTTAGAGTAGTACAGCAGTGGGAACAAAAAATAAGGCTATATTGTCTGTTGCATCTAGATGATAGAGAAAACTTAAACTCGATGATGCATTCCGATGATTTTTTCCCAAAGAACTGATGTTAATGGGATTCAATTGAGACAAATTGATGGTAAATTTTTTACTCAAAAAATTCAGACCTAAATGGATAATATAATTTAATTTCATTTTTAAAATTCAACTGAGACTTTTCTTTTTGGTTCTTTTTGATCAATCAACTGAGGCATGTTAATGATATATTGGACATTAGAATTAAATGACAGGAAACAAACATTTTTAAGTGTCACCTGCTTTAGTTGCCATGAAGGCAATATGCCCTTATCTTTAGAAAATCTATGCTTGGAGTCAGTATCCTCTTTTCTGTTTGCTAGGATCTAAAACATTAATATACCTTTGAATCTGATTAATTGTATGTGTATCAACGAGAAATTGAAGAAAGAATCATGTATGGGTGAACCTTATTTGAGTTGTTCAATTTAATTGTCATGTTTTGTAGAAAATCTGATACTGATCACGTTGATACGGCTGATAAACAAAGTGAGACTGGGCAAATAGCATCTTCCCCTAGAATTTCCACTTCAAAAGAAAAACATCAGATCTGGGCTATACTGGACGGCCTGCTGCTTATATTGTCATCAACATATTTACTACAAGTTGCACTATTCCTATGGCTAAGTGCAGTAGTATCCTCTTTCTTCTACTTTCAGGTGAGGGAACAATGTATCTTTGGTATGGCGAACTCTTGTATTTATTTATACTAACGTACTAAGTATCTGTATGAATAATCCTTGGATCTTGTGTTACTTAGTTTTGTGATTGGTTTTTGATGCATGATGCCAAAGCATTGAAACTCAGTAAGCAATAATGATTATGCTAGGATGTAGATGTATATACACATTCACTGGAATCAATTTTTCCCCTGTGGCCGCTGGACCTGTAGTCCAGTGGTGGGGGCTTAAACTTGGCATCATTGAGGTTCTGGGTTCGAGCCCTCTTCTCCTCCTCCTTCTCCCTTGGGTGAGTGTGTGCGTGGGTCGTTCCGATTGACATGTATAGGGTGTCCTCGGTGGATTGTATCAAAAACAAAGATTTACCACTATGTGAAGGATAGATGTCATGGTTGATTAAACCAAATTTGTAACCCCATCTGCCATGCAGATGTGCAGGTTCAAATCTAAGATTATTTTGTCTAATATTAGTGTAGTTGGAAAAATCCATAGTTAAATTAAAATTTTAAATATATTGATCAACCCTGTCCTATTTGGCCAAAGATGCTTTTGTGTTAACTGGTTTGTTAGTTATTAATGCAGCTTTTCCCTGTATATCTGCAGAAAGTAAATCTTATTGCCAGTGCAGTTGCTAGTCCTGTTGGTAGAAGAAGATTGTTTGCCCAAATCAATAGCTTTATTGCTGTTTTTATCCTTGCTGGACAACTTACTTTAACGGTAAGGATGGGTTCAGAATATGAGTGTTCTTATGTTGCATCCAAAGAGGCCCAAAGCCTAATTTTCTATTTCCATACTTGCAGTTATTTGGAAACATGTTAGATAACTTGCTTTGTTATTTGTTTCCTTCTAGATTTTTTGCTTTCTGTCATTTGCTTCAAGCATGGATCTACTTTACACTTATCTGATCTCCAACTACTACATGGATTATCATCTTTGACAATTTCTCTTCTATAAGTTACTCCTCAACTATGCTGAAATCCTGAATAAAACCGCAAGCACTGTCTTTTTAATAAAAGATATTTCTTATTGTCATGGGTATGTATGTATATTTGTTCAACTTGTTGCTGGTTACAATAATCCACGTCGCATTTATGACTCATTTATCTTTACAGGGGCGTATTCTGACTATTGCTGGGGTTACTGCAGCTATTTGCTCTGCGCCTTTTGTTGCCTTCACGAATCTAATTGCTTTAGCTGTATGGCCCTCATGGATTGCGGTTACCATCTGTGAAACTCTACGGAAGGTTACTTTTTCAGTTGCCTGGCTAATGTTCTTTATATCTTTTGTCACCAACTTCTGCCAGCCGTCACACAATATTTAAGGGCCAAATGAATTTTATCTTTTCACATGCATGATAATTAATTTGACATATCTTGTCTATCTTTTTCTATCTTTTGTTACTTCAGGTGGTTATGTACGTAGTTTCTAGGCCTGGAAGAGAGCTACTATTCACGGTTGTCACGCAAGATGAGAAGTACAAAGCGAAGGTATGGAGGAAACATTGGCGGTCTTTTTGTAATGTACCAATTTCTATTAAAGGTCAAAATGTTAAACATAAATGTGTAACATGGATCGAGGAAGTATTTCAATTACCGTATGTAATGAATATGAAAAGGTTTGGAAAGATCCCTCGTGATGTTGAAAATGCAAAGAGCCCACAAAGTTAAGCAACGGTTTCCTTCAATTTACCAATAGAAAAATCAAAACAACCTAGCTGGCTTAGAAAACTATTTCTCATTTTCACGGTCTGTGGTTGCTTTGTATGGAATGCACTGGTGAGAACGGGAGTATCTTAATACTTCCTTGACAGTGAACATAATTTCACAGGTTTGCATAGATGTAATTGTTCAAAGGCTTGGAGACGCAACTGCAGCTGGGATGTACAAGCTACTTTACAGCACTGTACATGGCGAAGCATCCACAGTCTCGCTTTATGCATTGCCTGTACGCATTCGCTTCTAGATCTGATCTTGCCATTACTAAGTTTTCATCCAATAGAAACTTCTTTAATCTATACCTTCTTTTCTTATATGGCCACTTCAAAACGTTTTGTGATCGGCTCTCAAAACTTTTAGTGATCGGCTCGTCTCAAGAATGGATAATCATGTTACTTTGTCCTGTTTATCAGGTGTGTTTACTGTGGATGACGACAGCAATCCATTTGGGACGCCGGCAAACACAACTTGCTAAGTTGAGAGCATCCCAACGACATGAAACTCTATCGAGATGATGATGATTTGTAGGTACTTGTAGAAATACATAGTCGAAAGAAGAAATTTTTCATAAATTTTCACGATGATGTAAAAGAATTGTCAGACTCTCTCATGTTGTACTATGATTTTTGTTTGAATTGCTGGGCTGGGCCTCAATGCCAAATATAGGAAATTATGTCCAAATCATGTTTCCTACTACTTTACCCATTTGGTTGACGGTGAAATTATTGCATGAATCTGACGTAAAACAGCTAATCCATCTAATCGGGATAATTGTCATTTAGTGTACTCTCTAATCATCTTTCAATGTATTAATGATTTTTTCTAATTTAATGATTTATATCATCAGTAGCTTATACTTGGTTAGGTACACCCCTTGACTTTGGGGTCCTGACTCCACCCTGCGAGCATGGTTTTATCATGTTGTGCAAAAAGACGCGAAAGGCTGTGGCAAGAAAATTTGCTCTATTTGTTTTGTCTTTCGCCATTCATTATGTGAAATTTTTTTGAATAAACATATTTGGTCATCTTGTTTTAAAATGACAACTTGATTTTGAAGTAAAGAAAGCAAGAGCAGAGATATCTTGCTGCTTCTAATTTATATACAGCAGATAGGCAAATAGGGTACTTAAACAAAGAAAGGGGAATTTTCTATCTGCTACGGTCCTCGGACATATCATATTCTAACGTGGAACTCATATTTTATGTGTTGAACCTGAGCAAATCACTTATATATTTCCATGACTTTGATGCCAAGAAGACTGGTTCTATACGAGACATTTCATCTTAAGCTAAGATGTATAAGCAGTCTAATTTATTCTACACCTACGCTATACATGGTGCTTTTATGCCTCAAATGTGCTCCTGCTAAAGAAATTGGAAGACTTGCCTTGCTATTCAAGTAGGACTTTAATGGTCTTCAGATATGGACCATGGGAACCTAAAAATCACATGAGAATATGTTAGAGAAAACATATCCTGAAAATCTATGCTAATATATTTGTTGGAAGAGAAAAATATGTTCATGTATTATTCATAGTCTCCTATCTACTTTATATAGAGATGGAAATATAAAATACAAGAGTTCTAAGCAAACTAGAAATAAGGTAACAAAGTACTATTAGAATCCTTATTGATATAGGAATCCTAATCCTATCATAATATGCTAACCTACTAAGTATTAGATCTTCTAATACTCCCCCTCAAGTTGGAGTATGCTTAAGAAACATACACATCTTACTAAAAAGAAAAACAACAATGAAAACCATAAAAATAATCCTAACAAATTGAAAAATATCCTAACACATTAAACATTTCATTCCTCCCCCTCAAGATGAGAATTTTGGAAGCTTGAAACACCAAAAAGTTACAAAAGCAGCAATCTTTTTACAAAGAGCACAATCTCATCATAACTTGATAGACTAATAAAGAGCACGATTAAATCGTAAAAGCATAAAATAGAATCACGATTAAACGTGACAACATGTTTAAATCATAGTTTAACCTTGATAGGTAAAGAGTAAATAGCGAAGAGAGTTCATCAAATTGTGAGAGAAGTTGACAAATTACGGGAGAGCCATGACAGAGATAAAATATCATGGCATAGCCGTGACAGTGAAAAAAACACAATTGAATTATGACAGTAAGATAAAAGATCACGATCTAGTCATGATGGAAATAACAGTTTACTTGTGACCAGAGTAGATAAAAGAATCATAATATCAACCGTAACAGAGAGTAAATCACGAAATAGTTATGATAAAAATCACAATATAATTGTGATAGCATTGGAGAATTAACAGAAAAAAAAAGAGAAAAGAATACGACAGAGAGAATTAATAGAAAAAAGAGTAGCGCATAGGTTTAGAAAAATGAGAAAAATCAAGTAGAAAGTTTTAAAATTGCTCAGAAAGTTATGGTAGACTTGAAAAAAAAAAAGAAAAGAGTTTTTCTGTTCTTTCTACCATAATATGCTAACCTACTAAATATTCTTTTAGATCTACTAATAATATTGATCAATTATCATTATAAGAAAAAAAAAAAGAAAAAGAAAAACAAAATGTTACCAGTAAAGGAAAAATGAACTTTTAAGTTTTGAGAAAATGCCTTGCTGGAGACTCCCAAGTTCCGCGAAGGCCACGGACACGATCCTGGATAAGTTTTCTTTCCCAGTCTGCGATATTCTCAAAAGCGTGCTCGGGTAAGCTTTCAAAAGGCTCCTTCCAAGGGTCATTTTTAGCCAAATCATATGTCGCTCCACGAATTGCTCTTCTGTTAGGTCCACAAGGTCTCTTTGAAGTAAGTGTATCGTATGCAGTATTCAGCTGCTCCATAGGCACATGAGCACATCAATCAGAAAGCAAGAGATACTATAGTTGAAGACACAATTATTTGACAAGAATTCCAAGAGATTTTGGGAGACGTAATAAGCAGTGAAAGTTGAAAAGGTGTTTGAAAAGCGAAAATGCTAAACGTTGTTAAAAGTTTATAAAAGAACATAGAAGCTAGCTTTTGTCATCTTGAGAAAAGCAGAAGCAAGCTTTCCAAACACTCCTCAGCTATTGAAAAAGTTCAAAAGCATAGAATTTTAGATTTTCGCAAAGCCCTTAAATTGCTCCAACAATTAAGAGTACAAAGTTCATAGAATCATTGTCTTACATCCATTTTCCAGAACCAGTACATGTAAGCAATTGCAACAGCCGGTGCCCTCCCCAGACCAGCAGTACAGTGAACATACACTCTTCCATTGTCCTCTTCAATCGCCCATTCCAATGAAGAAACAGCTTTAGGTAATCCACTTCTTAAGGAATCTGGATCAAAATCTCTGGCCTGAAAATGTGTAGTCATCAACATAACCTTCAATTTATTGGTTCTGTATGAATATGAGCCACATTATGTTCTTCTATACAAAACAAATGTACAGTAACACACAAATGCAAAAGATGATAATTGATAACATAACTGTTAACAAGTGAAATATAAATTTGAAATGAACATCATTAGCTTACAGGCCTTCTCATGTGACGGATTCCGAGTTCTTTGCATCTATCCATAATAGATTGCATGTCTATTCCCCAATACTCAACATCCCGGTCCTGCTGCAAGTTGAGAATATAGCCCACATTCAGTTCCTCTTTCAGATGATCAATGTCTTCAACTTTCTGAGGTTGGGACCCCACGATCAAATCTTCGGTTATCAATGTGTAATTCATGCCTGATGCCACAACATTTCTTGTTAGATCCCATATTAAGACCTCAGCATTATCAAACATCAGCATCCCATAAGTGTGGAGTCTTGAGTCATTCAACAGTTTCAAGAAATATAGATAACTCAATGACCCTTAAAACAATTAATCTTATGCCACCTTCCGAAGTTCGACAAATAAGTTCTGTTTTGCGGGCCTCATTGTTTCATTTAGTTAATATAGGGGATATCCCATCTTAATTTGTGATGATGTTTTCAAGATTAACAGGGCAGAGCAAAGCATAAAATCCAGAATCTCTCTTTCTTCTCCTAACAGTACACAGTTATAACAAGTTAAGTTTGCTACCATGTTTTACAGGAAAATGCTTAAATACACCTGGTGTGCCAAACATAAAGGATGTGGATGAAAGTATGCCGGCGTAATGTGGACCCACTGCTAATATATTTTAATCTACACCACTGGGTGTTTGGCACCCGGTGTATAGAAGAATTTCCCATTTTACACCCCATAACATATGGAAAAGTAAAAGAAATAGGCCAGATCCACTTTTGTAGCATCATCTGTGAGATTGTAAAAGAGTGAAAAGATAGCAAGGTTTTGCTTATACGCACAACAATAGTAGTATGCAAGATCACATAAGTTTTCAATACATAAATTTTGATCCTTATCAAACTTCAAGAACATTCCGGCACATAAAAGATCTAACTATATTACAAAATCAAAATCCTAGCAACACAAATATACATAACCCACAACAAACCCATTCAAGATTTTTC